>NQII01000583.1:749442-801086 GCA_002778355.1 Clitarchus hookeri | reverse complement strand
ATTATACTCATTGCCAAAAAAATAGTCACACTCAGAAAGAGGTAACGAAATGTAATTAAGCTTGCCACACGCATCGAAGAGGGCGATAAAACTAGAGAATATCACGACAAATTCTTCGTTCACTCGGGCAAAGTGGTACAGTTGAAAAATGTCTGTAGTGGACTGCTGCATATCCCCATCGTGGATGCATGGCGATACGGTTTGGCATGGGGTCACAGAGATGTCCGTGACATGAAGAAGATCGACCTGTGGTTTTGCAACTGTCACTGGAAAAAAGGTTTTGCTGAAGCAAATAAAGTTTTTTTAAACCTTGCTCTCCGTGTACCATATAAATATGTTTTTCAAGTCAGTTCGTAAGAAGCAGGTCTTTTAGATGGTTAGAATATTGCCTTAAGGTACTTTTTTAGTTTGTGTTTAAATGTCACTTAGTACTAAATATTATTAATGTTAGTTTTATTTATTGTTTAAAAACGGCGAAACAGAAAAATGTTTTAAAAAAACTTTTGTTTTTGTAAGTCCGCTTCATGAACTGTAAGTATCATACAAAAAAAAAAAGCAAAGTGTATATTAATGGAAAAATTTGTGGATTTGCAAAAAGTGGTGTGCAATTTACGGGAAGTTCTTTGCAAAAGAAACGGACAGTCCGCAATTTTACAAGGAATTCTTAATACTTTTTTACCAGTAACTTTCCGTAGTTTCAAGACATTTATTCTAACGCGCTTTTGAAATCAACCTTTGAAAACTGCCACTGTCTCTACCTGTATACATTTTAAGGGGCAAATTTATCGGCATGCGCCCAGAAAAGTGGGCAATGAGGGAATTAAAATACTTCCATGTATCGACGTGGAATATAAAATGTTTGGTAAACATTTGTGAGTACTGAAATGATTTCTTTTGCTAGCTATATGAATGAACATAAATGTAAGAATGAACAAATTTGTAGTAGGTACATTTACTATTCTAATAATTACGCAGTTTCACTTGATTAACGTTTGAATAAAGTGGGGGAAGAATACACAAAGTACATACAAGAAGATATAAAGCAGGGTTTTCAAAAGTGCTCAGTTTACTGTGAAAAGCCTATAAAGGAAGCATTTCTGGACCGCCAACGAGTTTCAAGCTACAGGATCGTCGCGAATATCGGAACGGCCCTCACACCTAAAATGGACCTGAGTCAGGGCACATGACATACGTTTAGGTAACCCTCAGTAGACATTCTTTACCAACCATCTAAGCATTAGAAATTCAGTCCAAGAAACTTATACCCCGGCTATAACAAAAGCATCGTTATATGCATTATAACATTAGCGCCTCAACATTATCCAAAATCCATACACGGGGTCTATAGCTGCCAAGGAAGATAGGTGTGACTGCAGATAGTTCTTGTCCGTGTGTAAACTTTTTCAGTGTTCCAAATTTGGCCACCTCAGAGTAATAAAAAAAAAATTATATCTTCGTTTGCCAGTCGGTTCTGCTTCACTTTCATTCAATGGTTCTGTTTTAGTCTAAGATTCGCAGTATCTTAACATATTTTAAATCAAACCTTTGAAAAATCACCCCTATTTGCTTGATTCCTAAATACAGTGTCATGTGCCACGTGCGTTTATACACTGAAGAGCCATAAAAACTGGCACACCTGCTTAATATTGTGTAGGGCCCCCGCGAGCACGCAGAAGTGCCGCAAGACGACGTGGCATGGACTCGACTAATGTCTGAAGGTATGCAGGAGGCATTGAAATCTGCGCCAATTTGAGAAAGGGTTACACGTGTCGAAGATTTGATATTTTACCGGATTCCCGATATTCACGGTACACTCGTGAAATGATCGTACGCGAAAATCCAAATTTTATCGCTACCTCGGATATGCTATGTCCCATCTCTCGTGTGCCGACTATAACACCACGTTAAAACTCACTTAAATATTGATAACCTGCCATTGTAGCAGCAGTAACCGATCTAGCAACTTTGCCAGACGCTTGCTGTCTTATATAGGCGCTGCCGACTGCATCGCGTTACTCTGATTGGTTCCATACCTCTGGTATTTGCGTACGCACGCCTATACCAGTTTTTTTGGTTCTCCAATTTACTTTTGTTACCATAAACGTATCTTATTTGTTTGTTAAATTTAACTATTACTTACCATTTATCTATAAATTATAATATTTCGTTTATAATTAAAATGAATAAAAACTAGGAAAAAAAANAACTATTACTTACCATTTATCTATAAATTATAATATTTCGTTTATAATTAAAATGAATAAAAACTAGGAAAAAAAAGGTGTGTTGGTAATATCTAGTAATAAATAGTGGTAATATCTAGTAATAAATAGTTCTCCTACAAAATATTATTAAATTGAGTAGGCACAGATGTGGTGCGTTGTCCCTTTGGTGTAATTTTCTCGACTTACTTGGCATGGGGCGGAGGAATAGCCCGAAAGTAGTACTTCAGCATGACTTCATAAAAATTGTAAGCAACCACTAATGAGGTAGCCTATATAGCTACATGATACAGCTACATGATATAGCTACCTGGTATCGTCTATATCCACCAGAAGGAGACCAACATATTCACGGTGACAAGGTAACTTCATATGTCAGTAACGGGATAGGCATCTAGTCTCATATGTATCTACTTTAATCTGTAACAGCCTTGAGAACTTTGAGACAACTTTGAATGTTCATAACNAACTATTACTTACCATTTATCTATAAATTATAATATTTCGTTTATAATTAAAATGAATAAAAACTAGGAAAAAAAAAGGTGTGTTGGTAATATCTAGTAATAAATAGTTCTCCTACAAAATATTATTAAATTGAGTAGGCACAGATGTGGTGCGTTGTCCCTTTGGTGTAATTTTCTCGACTTACTTGGCATGGGGCGGAGGAATAGCCCGAAAGTAGTACTTGAGCATGACTTCATAAAAATTGTAAGCAACCACTAATGAGGTAGCCTATATAGCTACATGATACAGCTACATGATATAGCTACCTGGTATCGTCTATATCCACCAGAAGGAGACCAACATATTCACGGTCACAAGGTAACTTCATATGTCAGTAACGGGATAGACATCTAGTCTCATATGTATCTACTTTAATCTGTAACAGCCTTGAGAACTTTGAGACAACTTTGAATGTTCATAACNGCATCTAGTCTCATATGTATCTACTTTAATCTGTAACAGCCTTGAGAACTTTGAGACAACTTTGAATGTTCATAACTGCTGTGACCGATTTTCTTCAATTAGTCAGGAACACGAAAATTTGATTCGAGTGAATTAGGCTGCCAACGAACAAGGCCCAAAACAAATTTATTCAGCATTTACCTCCTTTACAAAACAGTGGGCAAAAAGCAATCTGTATTTGGCAGATTCATGGAATTTATATATCCAGGTATTTCCAAATTATTGTTAAAATTGCCCTACTTACTTATAAAGAGTCATAACAAACATAATATTAGATGTTTCCAAAAACAGTATTTTTTAAGTCATGTTATCGCCCTTACGTACTTCCGGCAGGCTATATCGTTATTCAGCACTGGTAACATCATCAGTGTAATAAACTAAAAAATTGTTACCAAACTAAGTAAGAGTTTTCGTTTTTAGATAGGGCATACTTAACCAGGGTTGTTTACTTTTCTGTCAAAATAGTATTTCAAATTCTGCTGCGTCTTTTGCGATCAACATTTTTTTATGTTGTATGGCAGTAACTTAGTAAGCCTATCTCAAAAACGCTTTACAGAATTTCACTGTAAAAATACCTTCCTTTTATACATACAACGCTCCATAACGTTGGGTAGACCTTTCTTAATGCATAGAAATCTACGAACGTTTACAAAACCGCCGTTGTCGTAAAATAATTTCGTGGAAATAATTGCGATTGTCACCCTGGTATTGCATAACACGTGACTCTGGAATATAACGATTCTCCAATTATGCGTAACTGTGATAATTAACGGAAAATATCGCGTTTAAATAGCCTTTATCTGGCCGTTTTACAGAAGCGTATAAGCTTACATATATTTTGAAACAAACTTTTGGCAGTCTGGCGATTGGTCAGTGCTCCTCGCGCTACAATCGACAGTAACACATTTGTAACATGTGCCAAGAATGCAGATTGGATTGCACGTAAGAACTAGACGTACATCAGTGTCTGTTGCATTATCTGACGCTCGAGTTCACGCATTCAAATGACGCGGTATAAAAACCTGCATTGAGGATCAGGATGTGCTTTTCAAACTGACTCAAATACCCGTAGACCACGCATTAGCACTTCGATACAGTAGCAGGCAATAAACTCTGACATTAAGTTGTCATTTGTAAGCATTAATTTTTTAATTTTGATATGGTATTGATTGCCAGTGTCATGTGAAGAGATGTTTATAACTGTAGTGCTGTGCTTAGACTTCGTTTAGTCTATATTGTAAATGAAAACTGAATTGTCAAAATATTTTATCTGCAAAAATTTTATAAGGTATTGATACAGCAAACGAAAAAATTTCTGCCGATGACAGAAATTCAGTAAATTCAACATTTTTTGTTGCAATATGTTAAAAAGTAAAAAAGCACAGAAAAATATTACTATACAACTACGTTAGATTTATAAAAACAGCTCTTGAAACTGACATGACTGATCTGAAAAAGTTAAAAATGTGAAACGTGTTATGATTTTTATTACAAGAATACTTTGAATGCATGAAAAAAAAATAAGTAGGTATGTTTATGTTATAGCCTATATCCAATATTTCTGAGACATATTTCAATATCGTGACAAATACTTATTCATTCAAGTTAACCATGCATTTTGTAGGTTATAGTCCAGTCATGTTTACTTCTAACTTTTCTGGAGCCCTGCTGAAGTTCTAATTTCAGGTTATTCGTCCGCCTCGTGCAAACAAAACTTAGCCCTGTTTAAGTCCATAAAATCACACAAAATTTTGCATGAGAACGATTTGTTACTTATACATTACCAACGCGCCTATTTCCCCTCTATTTTTATATTAATTATAAATAAAATAACGTATAAATAAAATGTAAGTAGAAGTTTAACTTAACCTCAAATAAGATATTCTTTGTTAACAAAATTATAAACACTTGTGATACATGGCATATTTAGGAAAGATCAAAACATATTATAAATGGCGTGATTTTTCAAAGGTTTGATTTAAAATTATTAAGATACCGCGAAAAGACTATACTAGACCCGTAACGAACTGAACAAATTCTCATTGGCAAGCTCAGCGTGCAGACGTCCGTTGTCTTACGTCCGAGGCAAAAAAACGCTTCGAATCGAACACCTGGTGGGTGGGAAAGTACACTGTTAAAAATTTCCGTAAGTTTTTTCACGAAAATCTGTGCGGAAATATACAGTTAACACATGGAAGCCCACTCCTTAATGAAAATAAAACGTAACTGAGCTCCGTGCATACTAAATACGGAACGTCTTCTTATTTCCAACAGCTTCGGGTTTTGGACACGAACAATGCCGAGGATACACAGCTTTCTTCAACGCTCTAACTGTACATTTATCGTTCCTGTTGCAGTTAGGATGTACAAGTCACTTAAACCTATTATTTAAAATATCAGAAAGGATCACGAGCCACCTGAAACAGTTACTAACACTACAAAAAACGCTTCACATTTCTAGAAACTAAAATAAGTTTTAATAACATTTTAACACTTGAGTAGTCACCCCGGAGATGTGGTTGCACAATGTTAAGAGTTGCGGCGTACTAACGTTCTTAAACGTATTCAAATACAACTCCAAAAATAATATTTCATACATTTTTAATTTACTCTTTATACACTGGTAAACACCCAACATAACAAAAATTCTTTATGTATTTTTGTGATCTCTTGTTATAAGCTGGAAATATGCAAAAACCTAGAACGAAATTTATGGATGGGTTTTGTGAATCCACGGAAAAGTTTTGTGAAATTAATGGCAAGTCTGTTAGTCTATTCGCCGTTTCTTCACACTTTTTGAATCAAACCTTTGAAAAATCACCCCATGTAAGACGTGTTTGGTGGTTTCATAAATATGCCATGTATCACAACCGTTTTATGCTTCTGTTTAAATTAAGCCATCGTATTTTTGGTTGATTTGAGATTTTATTTATATTTTACCCATAAATTACAATATTCCATTTATAACTAATATGAATAAAACAGTGGGAAAAAAGGTGTGTTGGTAATGCCTAGTGAGATATTATTTATCTTGCAAAATATTATTACACTGAATGCACATGAATGCGGTGGTCTTCCCTTTGGTGTAATTTTCTAGACTAGGTTAAACTTTGTTTGCTTGGGGTGGAGGAATATCTTGGAAGAAGAACTCTAGCAAGGGCTTCATAAAAGTCGAAAGTAACCACGAATTGACTATATTTAATAAAACTAAATGTCTGTAATTCTACAAAGATGTCTGGATAAGTTCTCACAGGTACTTTTCGCAATTTCACTTAAATATTTTGTGAGTCTGGAAAGAGAAAAAAAAATGCTGTTTCAATAATCTACAGTATGAAATTTACATTCCTCTCTACTTGTTCATTAGTAATTCCACTGTTGTGCAATGTCTCATTTTATTCCCTTGTCTCAGTTGCGCCCTTCTCGGTCCTTACTTTACTGCGGGTTGATTATTAACTCAGAAGTACTCCAGGGCTGTCTCAGAAACTGCAAACACTAGCGGACGTAACATACTTGAAGGTACAACATTTTTAACGTCTAATCTATAGATAATAAACTGGCAAAAAATTTCATTCCGTCACTGATAAATAGGGGCAGTGATATTTCGCGAAAAGAATTTGAGACAAGATACAGTCCAAATATACAGTCCTAATGTTCTGGGCCGTGTTAACAGTTTGCGCACGAATCACGAAGGTTCAGTGTTGGAGTTACTTAATCCTCAGTGGCTTGGTCAAAGACGGACACGGCACCATCAGCCAATGGAGGTATAACAACAGCTGAGGTGTGTATATAGTATTGAAGTCTACTGTGTGCTCGGATTTTTACGCGAAAAGTCACTGGCCCTACTGGTAAAGCTTGCCTGCCCGTGGTGTCTTCTGCTAGGAGGGTGTTCACGGTCAAGTGAGTACTTTTGAAATCAACAGTTGAAGATTGTCACTGTCCCCACATGTTTATATATTGACAGGCACGCTGACTAGCATTCGCGCAGTAAAGTTGCAGACGACGGAGAGAAAGTAGTACCATGTTTCGGCGTTGAATTAAAAGTGCTGGGTAAACATTTTTGTACCGGAATGTATTTAGTCCGCTCTCTGTTTACTCTAATGCATATAAGTGTAATAATGAGTAAATTGGTGTAATATTTACTTTTCAAATAATTTTACAGTTTTAATTGACCGACGCGTGAATAAAATGATCAGACTCATGGCAATTTTAAATTTACATATGGTGTAGGAATACACAGTGAACATACAAGTATACCTACCTTAAGCAAGGCTTGAAAAAATGCTTAGCTTACCGTGAAAAGCCTTTAAGTGCACGTAGAACTAAGTGCATAGCTGCAATAAGTTGTTCTGTCAACGTATATACATAAATATTATATATTACTTCGGTTAAGTAATAAATGAGCGACGGTCGGCAGCAAGTCACGAATGGTTATTCAAATGCTTCATGGGAACTGTAACGGTTGGTATCTGCTCGTAATTTTTGAGGTAGCATTCGGATAGTCACTAGTTCGATTTCGGATGACGAATTATTAATATAAATTTTCTTCCCTTGAATTTTTTTTAGAATATGATATACATGCACTATTTAATGCCAATTTGTTTTAATTATTAAAACTAGTGTTAGCAGTTTACTGGTTTTACTTTTGTTTGTCTGTATTTTTTCTCAACAACATTCCAGACGAATAACGGTAGACTTGCAGTTTCCTGCTATTCCTGCCGTATTCACAAGGCTGTTGTTGATTAGCCGCATTGTTCTTGGAAGGAGTACAGTTATTCGATGATGCGTCATTTGGAAGCCTTAGCAACAGTAGGCCTAGACCTATTATGTTGTTCATCCATTAGCTATATATTAGTAAATTTTAACGCCTGGGTACATTTGATGTTGTTCTCAGCAAAGTACGATAAATGTTGCATACGAAAGACGAAATCATATGTTTTAAAACAATGTAAAATATTTTGCTAGAATCTATTTATTTGAATGTTTTAAAATTCAGATAACTTAAAACTAATTTTTAAGTAAAATTTTAGCTTATTTTTATTCTGGACGCTTTAGAAATCACATTTTGCAAACAAAAAACACCCTTCGTATTACACGATTATCGCACTCTAGTTGTTTGTAATAGAATTTAGTAACAATTATTACGAATTTTTTTAAAATTATTAATACGTTTCAGCCACGAAATTTATCATTTTTACAACTAAAATGGATGTGCATAAAATCTATTATAAAAATTATTGCAATAATAATTACTAATTCTTTATTCAAATAACCAGGTTAATAAATGAAGTGGCCTTGTTTGATAAAGAGGTTTATTTGTTAAATGTGATTTGTGAAGCATTTAGAATGTAAGGGAATACGCTTAAATTTTCATTAAAAATAATTTGTAATTTATCGGATTTTTATTTAATAATTTAAATAAGTTAATTGTAGCAAATATTTTACAGTGATCAAAATGTATACAATCTTCTTTCACATGCCAACATAAATCATTACTGTCTGACAATCCTGGTATTTACCGCACTACTTTCTAATGAGTTCTGCGTGTTACTCTGTCGAATACAGTGTTCCATTAACGGCCACTCTACTTCATCAACTTAATGACTATGAAAAAACTCAAATAGTTAAGTAAAATGCAACTATCCAAAAGCACAGCGTGATTGCATACCTTTGCACTACAAAAAATAAATATAGTTTACATGCCTGAGTTTACCAGAATGACGAGTTGGTAAGTGATTCTCATATTAAGTTGTGAGGGTTTTTCAACTTCAAGAACGATTTATCTCACAAACTTCTTTTTCAGACCCAAAGCGTAGCATTGGAAATTTGTTTTAAAATTCTTAGACCATCCTGAATATAATATTTTGAAATTAGTATCTGGTTGTGAGTACTATTAAATTATTATAGCGTTTGTGTTCCTAAGAAGAGTAATAAATTTCTCCTTGGTGCAAATGATATTGACTCAATGGTAGCTACAATTTTACCCTAGTACCTATATCAATATTATTAAGCTGCATCACATGGTACGGGGGATAGAAAATTTTAATGACTTAACTAAAATTCAAAATTTGACGAAATTATTTTAGATCTAAGATAACTGGTATTAGCTTATTTTTAAAAATTGTGGCCTCAGCCTTTTTTACCGTCATCATAATTCTGCAACACGTTTCTGAACAATCCTGGTGATGCAGCTCATTTCTGACTAGATGTTTAAGTTATATTAGACAAAATTGTATCATCTTGTGTCTCCTAGAGAACGCGTAGTTCACGCAAAGTTACAGATACAAACTAAGGGTATAGCCTCCGAGTCAGAAAAATATCGACGCTTCGTAAAATTTACTAACATAACCAAAAAAAACTTTGCGCTTTAAAAAAAAGTGGATACTCATTTCAGAAAATCTCTACCGAGGTAATGCTGCAAATTTTTTTCTTTTTGGAATGTTTATATGAGGCTATGAAACCAAACCTTATTTTGCCGATTTTTTAAAATATAATATAATTAACTTCGACTTCAAGTTTTCGGGCATTTCTATTATGTTACCTACAGTAACTGGCATTTTTTTCCAAAATGTATAGCCTTCCTGTAAAAAATCCAATTATTTCTCAGCTAGATACAATTAATAAACTTAAAACTTCAGCGAACCTCGGATTGGGTGGAATTCCCAAAAATTGCAATTTCCACTAAGTTATGCCTATCATAAGTTGTTCTCTGTTTCTTTACAACAGCGCAAAAGTAGGCCTACTATAATTATCCATACCCTCTAAACCTGAAATAATGAAAACTGTTTGATATAAGTGAATACCAGTGAAAATGATTCCACTTGTTATCACTGCTAGATAACTGAATATTATGATAGTTTAATTTCTTTGGTTATTTCTCAACGTCAAGAACTGCACTGCCATAAGTCACTGGTTCCCAGTTCATTTGATTGATTCGCCAGAAGGTAGCAGCTTATCAACTGACTTCAAGTGAATGGCATTTCACTCACCGATATTACAGTTTCGGACTTAGAGTGAACGAGTATTGGACCCACTCAAGAAAGCGGGCAAATTCTGCAGATTTACAAATTATTCAATTTGTGAATTAACAGAAGCTTTGTAGACATGCAACAACGAATCAGTTCTGGCTGCAGAAAAGTTTTACTGTGAACTTATATATAGCGGAAGATGATTATCTTTTCTGAAAGAGTGAAGATTTACTTTCGCCGTGTCCTTGAAAGGAATCAGAACAAAATTGTATTTTTTTTNTTATCTTTTCTGAAAGAGTGAAGATTTACTTTCGCCGTGTCCTTGAAAGGAATCAGAACAAAATTGTATTTTTTTTAGCCATAATATAATTTAAAATAAAAAAATGAAAGAGCAGGAAATAATTATTGTTTTTAAAACAAGTGTTACAACCTGTACTTAAAGCTCAGGGGAAAATGGAAGTTCAACTGAATTACACAGCAAATTATATTATGTATTAAAATGGAAAATTATTGAATTTTTTGTTCATCTGCAGTGTAAAACATTACATGCAAACGACACGCTGTAAACGCAAGCACAATATTTTGTTTGGCCGCTTATTAGTNTTATCTTTTCTGAAAGAGTGAAGATTTACTTTCGCCGTGTCCTTGAAAGGAATCAGAACAAAATTGTATTTTTTTTTAGCCATAATATAATTTAAAATAAAAAAAATGAAAGAGCAGGAAATAATTATTGTTTTTAAAACAAGTGTTACAACCTGTACTTAAAGCTCAGGGGAAAATGGAAGTTCAACTGAATTACACAGCAAATTATATTATGTATTAAAATTGAAAATTATTGAATTTTTTGTTCATCTGCAGTGTAAAACATGACATGCAAACGACACGCTGTAAACGCAAGAACAATATTTTGTTTGGCCATTTATTAGTTTGCATCAGTAGGGAAACTTCTAGTGTCTGCCGAGTTAACAGCTGCAGTGATTTAGTGGTAGTTTTGTGACTCTAAGCTAGGAGCATAGTTAGGATACAGGCTATGAATCTAGAAGAAGCAACTTTACATTGCTTTTTAAGTACCTACACATATTGAAAATAATTAGCATAAACTAGTGTTTATTTNATTGAAAATAATTAGCATAAACTAGTGTTTATTTGTTCTATGTCGCTATATGCTTATTACAACATGAAATGATTTTAGAGTTTTTAACTATAACATTTCGTCTTTCAAGTCCTCTGCTGGACAAAAATATTTACCTTGTAAACGTTTTTTTTTTTTTTTTTTTCTTTTAATCCCCGCAATGCTGCTTGTTTTATCCATTTAAGGCATCCCTACAATGTTTACAACTATGCTGATAAGGTTTTTTGATTCGTACAAAGTTGTTTCAAAGTAACAATAGCCACTTTCCTTGGTTTTCTAACCCTATCATCTTGTCTACCTTGTAGTAAACTAATTAAAGTTGTATAGGTTATTCGCGGTTATTTGAGCACTTTTGAAATCAACCTTCGAAAAATGTCACTGCCTCTACCGCTTTCTGATAGGCACATTGACAGGCAAGCGCCCAGTAAAGTAGTTAACGACGGAGGGATGGTAATCTCATATCTTAATGTTGAATTAAAAGTGTTTGGCAAACGTCTGTGAATTTTGAGTTTATTTGTTTTGCTTTTTGTTTTTTTTATTCAAGTAAGTGTAAGAATTAGGCGCTAGAAAATTTGTAAAATATCTACTTTTATAATAATTTCACAGTTTCACTTTGACCGACGCTTGAATAATGTGCTCAGGCCCATAGAAATACTCATTTTGCATATGGTGGAAGAATATACTGTGCGAGTGCAAGTAGATCTTAAGCAGGGCTTTCAAAAGTGCTCAGTTCTTATAGTTGGAAACTTACAAACGTATCCATGTTTAGCATATATGTATTTGTAATTCCCCCCGTTTAACGCAAGAAGACTTAATACACATCAACAAATCTTGACTTAAGTGCGAATCTACGGAAGTGCAACATCGTGATGCCTTTGGTGCCAAACAAAAAGTGATAATCAATGTGCTAACCGGTGCAACGTTAACTAACATAACATGTACAGCTATAAGCAGACATGCACGTGTGAAGTGTGAGATACTAGAGTAAGTAAAAATTCTTGCAACTGGTAAGGATAGAAGTAGGGCCTATAGTATTGAAATTTTTTAACATCCCGTTGCCAGATTTCAATAAATAATGGCCATTTATTTAGATATCAATAATAGCAAGATACTAATTTAGAATAGATGGACTATAAATAGCTAATTTTGGTCTCAAAATATCTTGAAGCAGATGTAACGTGAAACAGAATTATTGGAGACTTTAATGCAAGGTATGAAATCTAACTCCGTTTACTTTCACACTACAATAATGCAGGNGGGGTGAGAGAGGATTTTTTCACGGCTTCCTTGCAATTTTTACAAAAGTAATATGAATTGGTCACATGAGGTGGATAACTCATAGTTTATGTGTCTATTTAACTTGCAGTTGCATAGATTGTTGCAATTTCTGTAGACCTATTAATAAAAGGAGATGTATGTAATAAAGACGTATACTTTTAATTCCGATGCTCGTACTTATAGGTTTGCAGTATCAGCAACCATATATATATATATATACATATATATATAGACAGTAGAAACACACACACACACACACCAATTCCAGATTATGATATAGTATTTTGCACGTCTGTTCTACAAAGACGGTTATTCTTTTCGTAATAATGTGCAATAGACGACAGAACAATTTTTTATTATTAAAAAATTATTATCCTTGATTTTTATTAAATTATAAAATTTTATACCCTTAAAATAATTTTTTGATTGGACGAAGGAATGTTATGTTAACAATTTTAACATAACTTTTATTTGAAATCTGTCTACGATAACACATCGTAAGAAAAATGTTTCCGCCGCAGTAAAAATTTTTTAACGCCGTAAGGTCACTGCGGCGGCAATGGGAGATAGCATAGAGCTTCGCGTGTATTTCGTTTGTTCAGAATTTTAAGCCCGGACTACATGGTTTTTAATACAGCAGTCTGTTAAGAAAAGACACAGCATTGACGCTATAGTTTAAAACACTGCTTTACAGAATAATAAATATCGTAAACAAAAGGCTACTTACTGAATTTGACACTTTTAAACAACCACAGTTATGTTTCAATAATAAAATTTATTAATTGGCAACAAAATATCGTCTTTCATTTCTGTCCCGAAAAAAATATTTAGGCCCACAAAGACATATCATACACTGTTAAAAATTGTAACTTGTAAATTGTTTGTAATTTTGCAAATGCTTGTTAACAGTTCAAATATTTCTCTTGTAAAACTACTCGTTTGTAAAACTACCAGGGTAAGAAATGTTTGCACTATACTAACCCGTATCCACAAACTTCAGCAAAATGGCAGACATACAACAACGCAAAACCATTTATAGCTGTTTGTGCATAAGCTATGGGTGATGTAAAGTGTAGTTGCGTGCAAAAAGAAATGCATTGCAAGTTTGAATAACGTAAAACACTTAAAACAACTTAAATGATCATAATAAACCGACAAGTTCAATAAAATGTGATCGTATTACTCATTAACTGTTAATGTTTCCCAGCTACATATAACTCATTAATCGGCTCTCAAGACATCGTTGTGAAGAGCCATACAAATCTCTCAACACAACAGAACACTTAAAATTAAATACATTTATTTTTATTATTTTAATAACTCCTAATATTTTGTAGGTACTTAGAGCTATATTAAATATAAAAATAAATATTATGTTTCAAAGTCAAGTTGGTCTTGTGGTTAAGGGTGCGAGCGAATAATACAATATATGTGGGTTCTTGTCCCCGTGCTGGCAAAATGTAAATAATTTTTCCAAAACTATAAAATTTCAAATATATTTATACTTTTTTTCAGTTTTCTATGATATTAATTCATTACATTTGTCTTCTAGAAGAAAAATAATAATTTTATTTTATTTCTATCATTTGTAATATTACAAATATGTTTTGCAGATTTTACAAGAAAACTGTTCGTAGTTTTACAATAGTTTTTCTTGGCAACTGGGTTTCCTAAGATTTTTCTTGTAGAAGTACAAAGCATTTTTAGAGTGCATGTATAGTTTTAACCCATTACGACCCATTGCACACAATTGTGTGCATTATGCACGCATAGGTGATTTTTAGTCTGTGCTGCACACTTCCAAGCTCAATGAACAATGGCCAATCATCTTACCTGCGGGTAAATGATTCGTATTACTGTAGCTGGAAATATAGAATACAGCTAATTGGCTGAGACAAATAAACAAGAGTTGCGTCGACTTAGGTACAGCACGCATCATATTTTTTTTGTTTGCAACGCCTGAAACCGTAAATGAAAGTGGGGCTGAAAGGAAAAAAAAAATAGAATAAACATAACTGCTTACAATGATACCTATATGACAACTAGGGAAGCCCCTTAAGTAGTCAAAAATTAAGTATTTAGGATCAGTTTCCGGGAATCCGCGCAACTGAGGGGCCAGTGAAAGTTACCGCAGCTAACCGGAAACGTTGGCAGCGCATGCGCTGTTCGACCCGGCGTAAAAATTGTGCCGTGCTCGCGGAAGGGGTGGAGCGAGACGGCGGGGAGCGTCCATCACTCTCCGCCACGCCCCCGGAGCGCCATTCAACTGTCCGGCAGGCCCCGCCCCCGAGGGTGAAGGGGGAGGGGAGCGCGTGTCACGTGACTACCTCCCCTCGCGGCGCGCGCATGCGCAGCGGAGCGCGGAGCAACAGGCGGGCAGCAACACGTGACTTGCCGCCTGGACCCAAGACAGCTGCGCGCCGAGGGAAAGCGGTGCATTAGGCACGGCTGGTCTGCTGTGGACAATGCATCCGGACGTCGCGAAGTAATAACCGCGGTGCGTTGTGAACCCGCCAGCAGCACGACGACTTTATTCACGTCCTTTAGGGGGGGGGGGAGGAATACCCACTGCAAGTTGACTCCACGTCCCTCTAGGCTATCCAAGGTGAACTGAGCACTTTGGAAAGCCCTGCTTAAGATCTACTTGTATAGGCTATTAACGGTAAAGTGAGCACTCTCATTTAGAATAATATTCTATGAATTAATTTTATTTTAGCCTTCGACGTTAACTTCTGAGTGCGATGAAATACACACTGTGTTAATTACTTAAATGGCAATATTTATTTAAGAAAAGGTGGTTGAATAATAAAAAAAACTTCTGAAAGTGATAAGTGACTAGGGCCTCAAAAGTGCTTACTTTACGTTGAACAGTCTATATACACGTCGTGTATTATTCCACTATATGTAAAATTAACATTGCCGTGGGTCCGATCACATAATTCATGCGTCGGGCAAGTAAAACAATAAAATTATCAGAGAAGTAAATATTTTAAAAAACATGCCGTCTCTTATATTCATTAGAATTAAAAAAAAACGGAAAGCAACATAAATAATTTCAGTACTCACGCATTTTTACCTAACACTTTTGATTCAACGACATGGAACAATTTTCCTTCCGTAGTTACCAGCATTACTGGGCGCACGCCTATCAGTGTGCTCGTGAAAATATATGCAGTTAGGTTAGCGACATTTTTCCAAGGTTGACTTGAAAAGTGCTGACTTTACCGTGAACAGCCTGCGCGAGACGTACACGGTTGAGCCAGCCCACTGAACGAGACACGGCGAGAACTTGTCAGATCGCAGATCAGAACACGCGTCGCATAGAATTCGCAGTTTTCTTTCTCGCCACTGTGATCTCTGCCTGCAAACTCCGAACCACGTGATACCGTAGTTGACTTGGCGTTCGGAAGTTCGTGGGTTTGTGGGTTCTATTCCGGCCGGATGCGCACGGCATGGTTAAGACGTGTTCCTCCATTATAAACTTCTAATTCCCTCGCCGTTAGATCAGGTAGCTTTATTTAACCTATTCTCGGTACAAAAAATGGGAAAATAAATACTTAATTATTTTTAAATGTTACACTTTGTGTATGTGTGTGTGTGTAGTTTATATATATTTAATAAAACAGGAAACTTTAAGGACGTGCACCGTGTGAGTTCATATTATAAAGTTACATGAGACTATTTATAATAACCAAATATAAAAAAGTATTACGTACAATGGAAAGGACGAGGCAATAAAAATGTTATCTTCTTTTACTGACGCTAGTTTCTGGCTTGACTCGTGGTAGCTTTGCTTAAGAGCGTGCGTAACCGCGTGATGCCGTCGTGCTGAAGAAAAAAACTTTCAAAACAGTTAACTCTGTCTCTTTCTAAGAAAGCCAAATACGGTTCCATATCCTCTCCGCTACACCACAGTGGCGACTACAATACTAGTTGAGTGGTTTTCAGTTTTAGTTAACCTAGAAAAGTAGGTGAGTAAGAAGCTTGGACCTCGACTGTCCACAGATATATTCTGTACCATATACGAAGGCCACTTTCTTGACAGTTGACAATCGCCGCGCCTTTTCGTTTATGTATCCATTCGCCATCAAATGGCGTGTAAAGAATAGGCTTTGATGTGGCGAAACAGCGCGTCCAGGAGGTGCTGCTGCGTGCGGCAATTGGTGAACTGCTTTGGTGGCGCTGCATTCGTAAACTTTAAAAATTATACAGAGCTCGCGGGAAAATAAAATTATTTATATATGCGCGTGAATACGTTATTTTAAAAAACAAAACTATAACATGTTTCTGAGTGTAGTTCGGGATATGGATGACAGATGGCGTGGAAGGGCATATTGCAACATATGGTGCACTTTTAACTCACAAGATAGCAGCACCTGGTTTGAGAGTCTGGAAACTTTGGATTTTTTCGTCACATTTGGATACGTATCGTTTTATTGTGCATCTCATTTTGAACACCTATACATTACTATTTTATCACGAAGTTTCGTTTCTAAAACTAAAAACTGCTGTTTTATGACCACGTAAAATAAAATGTATTAATTAATGTACGAACTCTTTCTTATGCGCGTATTTTCTGCTTGTGTGATGTGCGCCGGCACTGCTCTCAGAATAGCCAACGTAATATTAACTTTTGTTCGTTCGTGCATCAGCTGATACAGGATTTTGTAAATGGGACGTTAGTTGTTTTCAATATATTAAGTTGCCACTCACTGACTGTCAGAATGTGGCCTTCTTATATGAAATGAACTATATGTATATTCTATAGGACTTTATTGTATATACTTTTACTGTGGTGTTTGCAATGGTCCAAAGCCGGATAGTCGCCTGAAGCATATGCAACCCGGCGTACAGATAAGCCAGGCGCGCTGCCTGCCTCGCAAAGAACGGTACACTAAGCACTTCTGAAAGCACTGCTTACGATCTACTTGTATGCGCACTGTGTATTCTTCCGCCATATGTAAAATTAACATTGTCATGGGCCTGCTCACTTAATTCATGCGTCGATGAAGTGAAACTGCAGAATTGTAAGAAAATTAAATGTGTTACAAATTTGCTAATTATTAAACTAACAAGCGCAAAAAAAAAAAAATGAAGAGAAATAAATAATTTCAGTATTCACAAATGTTTCCCTAACACTTCCAATTCAACGTCAATATATGGAGCTACTTTCGGTCAGTCATTACCAACTTAACTGGGCACATGCCAGCTAGTGTACTCGTTAAAATGTATGGAGGAAGGCGCAGTGACATTTTTTAAAGGTTGGGTTCAAAAGTGTTCAGTTAATCGGGAACAGCCTTTACAAACGTATCCGTCTTGCTGATCACAGTATAAAGTCCATTCATGGTTACTTCCAACTTTTCTGAAGCACTGCTAAAGTTCTACTTTCATTATATTGTCCCGCCTCAAAGCTTAACTAAGTCTAGAAAATTATACCAACGGTACAACGCATCGTATTCGTGCGCACACAGTGTGATAATATTTTGCCTAAGAACTATTACTTAATAGATATTATCCACACGCCTATTATCTTCCTGCTTTTATTTATAGTAAAAATAAATGTAAAACATCGTAATTTATAAATAAAAAAGAAGAAAGAGTTAAATTTAATAAAAAACGCCGTATTTTTCTGTTTACACAAGTATGAAACGCTTGTGATATGCGACGTATTTANGAGTTAAATTTAATAAAAAACGCCGTATTTTTCTGTTTACACAAGTATGAAACGCTTGTGATATGCGACGTATTTAAGAAACAACCGAGCACGTCGAACACGGCGAGATTTTTTAGAGGTTAAATTGAAAAAAAGTGTGATGAAACCGCAAATAAAACTATTTGACAGAAGGGGAACTGCCCATTTTTTTCAGATCTCTAGCCCCAAGCCATAGCATAATGTCTCATCCGTCCCTCCGAACTAATTTTACATACGTTATTCGTACCAGTCGTCTACACAATGTTGAAAAGCGTGTTGCAAATCTTTTTTCCATGGTAGACGTATACCCCCTGGTTATGGAGTAATTGTGCCTACCTTAGACCGCACCATAAAACTGCAGTTTCGCATATATACCCTACTTTCTTGTTTAAATACATTTGGCAAGTGTAAACTAAATTAATAACTTTAAAAATAAAGACCATAGTAGACTAATACTGGAAAAGACAACAGCTATACGGAAATATTCTTTGCGCAAAAGGCAGCGACGCAAACATTTAGAATCAAGTAACGACAATAGAAAGCGTAGCAACGTATGGTTCTTCGAGTCATATTACTCTTCCCAACGCCTTAATTTCAGCACTGTTGTTTGAGACTTTATGCAATGTTAATATTTATATTTATTTCAAGGAGTTATATTGGCCTCCATGTCAATGTAAGTTAAGCTTTTTTAAATTTATATAAAGTTATATTGGACTAATTTGGACATTGATGGTTCTATCGACATAAATTCGGGGGTGGTAGGTAGTAAGAACAGATAAAAAAATGAATAAATGTAATTTTCCCTGTAGTGAATCAGTTACACGTTCACATCGTTAATGTTTATATTAACATCTTAAGCCCGAATAAGGGGTTATTACAGAGTGGTTATTTCCTTAGTAAATGTTCAGTCAGGCGCGTACACAAGATTNTTATATTTATTTCAAGGAGTTATATTGGCCTCCATGTCAATGTAAGTTAAGCTTTTTTAAATTTATATAAAGTTATCTTGGACTAATTTGGACATTGATGGTTCTATCGACATAAATTCGGGGGTGGTAGGTAGTAAGAACAGATAAAAAAATGAATAAATGTAATTTTCCCTGTAGTGAATCAGTTACACGTTCACATCGTTAATGTTTATATTAACATATTAAGCCCGAATAAGGGGTTATTACAGAGTGGTTATTTCCTTAGTAAATGTTCAGTCAGGCGCGTACACAAGATTNCTTAAGCCCGAATAAGGGGTTATTACAGAGTGGTTATTTCCTTAGTAAATGTTCAGTCAGGCGCGTACACAAGATTTTATTTTGGATTGGCTGAACCTTAATTTCTGAAGTGAACACTTTGCAAAATAAGGAAAATCCTCTTACCAATGAAAACGTACTAAAGATTTATTTTAATTTTCAGTTAATTTTCCTAAATTTGTTTACATTTATTTTTAATTTGTTTTGGGGAAGGGGGAGGGGGATAGGTTGAAGCCCTTTCAGATTTCCCCTCTGTTCGCCTCTGGGTTCAGTTAACGTGTGCGCAAATCTTGAAGGATAAACCAGACGTTATACCAACAATCTGGTGTCTAAACTACCATTTGGCTAATACTGATAACCATCTCTACTACAGAACAGCAAATATACTCTATTCATGTTTTCTTTGCAATTTTTTTATTAAATCCTAAATATACCCTGTACCGCAAGCGTTTTATACGTCTGTTAACATGAAAGTACCTTATTTCTGGTTATATTAAATTTTTACAAATATTTTTTCTATAAATTATAACATTTTATTTGTATTTAATATAAATAAAAATTTATTATAAATAAAAATATAATATAAATAAAAACAGGGATAAAATTAGGTGTGTTGATAATGCATATACACTTAAGAGCAAAAAAACTTGTAAAGGCGTGCGTATGCAAATAACAGAGGTATGGAACCAATCAGAGTAACGCGATGCGGTCGGCAGCTAGATCGGTTACTGCTGCTACAATGGCAGGTTATCAAGATTTAAGTGAGTTTGAACGTGGTGTTATAGTCGGCGCACGAGAGATGGGACATAGCATCTCCGAGGTAGCGATAACATTTGGATGTTCGCGTACGACCATTTCACGAGTGTACCGTGAATGTAGGGAATCCGGTAAAACATCACATCTTCAACATCGCTGCGGCCGAAAACATATCGTGAACGAAAGGGACAAACGACGACTGACGTGAATCATTAAACGTGACAGACGTGCAACCCTTTCTCAAATTGGCGCAAATTGGATTTGTGGACTGCCCTGCGGGATTCATGGTGTGAATTGCCTCCAGCATACCTTCAGACATTAGTCGAGTCCATGCCATGTCGTCTTGCGGCAATTCTGCGTGCTCGGGGGGNGTTGCGCGAGTTTTTTTTGGCTCTTCATTGTATTTTAAAAAACAGTTCTTACAAAAAATAGTATTTCACTGAGGTGTGATTTTCTAGACTTGTTAAACTGTGTTTGAATGAGATGGAGGAATATCCTGGAAGTAGAACGTCAGTTGGGCTTCAGAAAAGTTAGAAGTAACCGTGAATTGGCTGTATTAATTAATTTTCACTGTAAACGTTCAGTACCTGGTCCTGACCAGCAAGATCAAACTCCCCTAAGCATTTATGTACTACCAAATCGTTGGTCTTGCATAACTTTCTTGATAGGAACCATTCTTATAAGGCTTCTAGATCTACTCAGCTACGCCCAGGTATAACTATGAGATTTTTTCTTTAAGTCCATCGTTGCACGATAATGTAATACATATATCACGTTAATATTATATAAAGCCTATATTACCAGACTAGTTTTCATGCAAAATTGCAGGTGGTATTAACACAATATTTTATACTGTTTGTTCTTTTGGGGCCATAGTACAACTGACGTGATATTAACACTTAGAAACAGAGGTATTAATACATAAAACGTGGGTATTTTGCTAATGTTATGACAAATGAATTTGCCAAGAATTTTTAACGCGCTACAGACATTCTTTCTAACATTTTCATAACAAACATATTGGTTTTTAAAAGCATAAGTTAATATGAATTCACAAGTCATGCCAATGTATGTCTGTGTGTTTGTGTCATAAAACTTTTTAAACCAACAATACCAATTATACACATATTTAGTACACGTCAACCACATCACTCTATTGTCTGCCTCCCAAACATTTCATTGAAATCTCTTCGTTGCTTAGACCTACGGAATTGTATGTCTACAAATTTTACCGAAAAACTCTTTCCACTGAGTTATGCATCCTCGAAAATGGTGAAATATATTAAATGTTTTCCTTAGAAATATCAGCAACTGCCACAGGGTTGAAAGAAAGCGAAATGGACAATGAATCATGAAAAGAAGGTAACTAACTTCTGACTATATAATTGCAAATAATATCCCCGCCACTAAAAAAAAATGCAAGGGTTGTCATTCTCTTATCGCATTATAAATTACAGAATTTTCAAGAAAGACTGTTAATCAACATGTCCAAATGTAAAAAATTCTCGCCTTTTACGTTTTTTTTCCCCCAGAAAACAGTCATCCTTTGAGAGGTTGGTGTGCCTCGTCGTTTTGACTTATTCAGTAATACGTGTGTTTTACTATGACTAATAACATTAATGTATTTATTTGGTTTTCAAAGACTCCAACACCCACACATGCTCAAAACATCAGCCTCCTCCATCAGAGCGCACGCTACAACGCCACAGCACGCACGGACTGTTGAGCACTTTGGAGAGTGGCGGGATTGGTTCGCATCGTAGCCTATCCCATTGAACTATTATCCTTGCCACTATATCCGCTGTCGTGTCCAGTGACGTTTTGTAGACAAAGCTTCTGACGGGGCCCTACAGGTTTAGAATTATTCCGGCCTGATTTGCTTTACGATTTGAGGCAGGCCTATTGCAAACAAGACATTCTATGATGTGGTATAGTTAAGCTGACACAACACGTTGTGCTCGGTGACACCAATATGAACCTATCATAACCTACACCAAGGTCATTTCTACTACGGGTTCGGAACAAAACGTGAATTCTCATGCATGAGAATGGAAGAGTTTGGCGTAGGGGAAATTTCCGCCGCTAGGTACGCAATCCGCTGTTACGAACCGAGCTAGCCGACGGCGAACCATGTCATCGATACGTTGTACGCCACGGCAGTTGTCCTTGGCAGCCGTGGTTTTATCCAAAACCATGAACTCGCGGTACACTCTTGACACGGTTTGGGGTGTGGAAATCCTAGTGCCTGCACGACTTTGGATGTGGAATGCCTCGTATGTCTGGCTCCAACGATACGATCTGGCCACGATCAAACGCATTGAGTTTGTGTTTCTTCCCCCATTCTATGCTTTTCCTACTCAGACGGTCAGTGTAAGGTGTGAAGACATCCCAATCATGCGTGGCTGGGCACTATTCCAATCTGCGGGGCGACCACAGCGCCATTTTGCCAACACGGCGGGTGTCTCTAATTCAACTGCTCACGAGTGTACTAATTCATTGCGACGGGTTGCGATTTTTTAAGAAAGAGTAAAGAAATATATAGCTTTAAGTAATATAAAAGATGGACGAGGAGTGCGTGAATTTTGAAAGTGGATTTGGCAGGAGCCTAAACATTCAATTCTTTATATCCTCCGGTCACAACGGATAACTCACTGGTTATTACCATGGCGAAATACTTCTTTATTTTAATTCTACTTGTTTGAACGTTATACGATCACATTTATTTTTGTTTATTACTTACTAAATAGTCGTTCAAGGACTTTCCAAACATCTGTGGTCTAATCATGAAATGAACACATGTCAATACTGCAGGTTCTTAAATTCTAACATGACACAGAAAATCCAAAAATTTCTTTATCGTTTACATTATATATATATATATATATATATATATATATATATGCATGTCGTCTTCCGGTACTGTTATAATCAGCGCTGCTGGAGTAGGTTTTTAATAAATTAACCACGTCCAATAAAGAAATTTTCGATCAATATTAGGGTCGAATTATGTTTAAGCGCATGACTTCTATAATATAACGACTGCATGGGACCGCCGAAGTAGTATTAAAACAGCTTTCTGGCCTCACGGGCGAGGTGCGAGATACTAAGTAACTTAACCGAGCGAGGTGGCCCAGCCGTATGTGAGGCCCCGTAAAACCTACAATTTTCTTCACATTGTTTTACAAATTCTCGTTTTAATGAATCATTTAATAGTAAGAGTAAGATAATCCTAAAGCGTTCTTTTTTATTTGCCTATTTTCACACACTCCATGCACAAACGAAATGAAACACGCCGTTCACCATAACATTTTATTCACACTGACGTATGTAAGCCCCACTGTAAAAGACAAGGCGGCTTATACGGTCAAAGTTAATGTCCCCCAGGCCCCGACTATTAGGTGGGGGGGGGGGGTTGCGGGTTTTGTAAATTAGGTAGATTATCACTGTTGTAATTAGAAGTACTGGTATATTGTATCTTATAGTTTTTCACAAATACACCACATTAAACGTTCGAGGTGCGGTACTGTTTTACTTTGTCTACTCGAATTTACTGGGCGAATTACTTCGTGATGGCGGGGGCTTCTGTGACGGTGATTTGCATACTTAACTCCGTGGCGAGTGCTGTCAGCTGTGGTGGCGTTCCAGTGAAGTGGTCGGCCCTGGAAGCCGTTCCGTCGGTGCGGACCCTCTCTGGGCTGCGGTTTTGGACTCGTTCTCACGTCTGCTCGCGATTTCTTCCCTTGGCTCGGTGATCATCAACTTCCGGACCCGGCGGTAGTAATCGACTGACGGTCCCGATATTACTGACCCCTTAAGGATGCGGCTGACGGATGTGGCCGGGTTCCGAGATCCCGGCCTTAGTAACTATTCTCTGACTTACTCTCTCGGCGCGGTAGAAATCGACTGAACCTGTGACGACCGATAATACTGACGAGTGATTACTCACTCACGACTGATTACTGACTGACCCCCTCCCATTCTTGGAAAGGGGTTTTTATACACGCCCGCCTGCAAGCCTACATTCTCGGCACGTGGCGCCCTGGGTGGGAAGGGGGTGAGGGGAGGGGTGAAGTGGTGAGTTTCGAACAAAGGTTTTTACCACACGTGTCCTCGTTCTGAAGGAACTGGGCGGGGGGGGGGGGGATAATACCTCGGCATCAATACTGCTAGTCGGTATTTCTGCCGCGGTGCTTATTTTCGGCGTTCCGGCGAACTACGCCTGATAATTTTGGGTGATAACTCGAAAGCCCTGCACTCTCGACAGATCTGCTGGCGGGTTGGAGGCGTAGGTAGATGAAGGGGGGGTGGGGGGGGGGGAGGCCTCCGCTTCAGCTTCACGTGTCTGGAGATTTTCCATGCCACGTGCCTATTCGAAGGCGACAGCAAAGTGCGCTAAAGGTTGAAGGGGGTGGGGTAAGGGGGTGAGGGAAGTGAGCCAAAGGCGTGCTATAATCCTCAAAACTGTCACGCGACAACACTTACAACGCAAAATACATTATTATTTTTAATTTACTCAAGTAAATTCCGCCCATTCAATCGCTCGTCCTTCAAACATTTCTCATCCATTCCTCAGACATTCTTCAGGCATTCATTCTTCAAACATTCCTCAGTCATATGTAACTCATCACATGGACAATAAAATTACTGCAAATTTAATCATAGTCTTCAATTATGCCCTAAATGTGAAATCAGCTTCACATCTTAACATGTTCAGCGCCGAATTAAGAAGTATCTCCCAGAAAAACAATGTGGTGTAGTAAAAGAATTAAAATTAAAAATAATTAGAANCAGCGCCGAATTAAGAAGTATCTCCCAGAAAAACAATGTGGTGTAGTAAAAGAATTAAAATTAAAAATAATTAGAAGATACATTAATTTTAACGTCGTGTTGTCCTAGAAACTGTCTCGTTTTCTGGATAGATATTGTGACATATTATCACTCCATGAACATGATGCATCTGTGTTACAGTATATTTTTAATTGTATTTAGTAGTATTTACATTTCCTTGATTGTCATTCCCACGTTAAAAAAAATAGCCCTAAACATGCTACTAAATGCCAAAATTGTATCCTTCAGAGCACAATCAGCCTTGTATCCCAGGCATGTCAAGTATCGTTGACGCCACTCAAACTATGTTTGCTCAACGTAATATTACGAGTGTTCCCTAGAGGGAAGAGAGGGCACAGAACACGAACNTGCCACTCAAACTATGTTTGCTCAACGTAATATTACGAGTGTTCCCTAGAGGGAAGAGAGGGCACAGAACACGAACTGTATGCTAACCAATTTCCCAGTTCTGACATTACATGGCGTTTTGCCGCTAGAACTGTAAAAACCACGAGGTTTGAACTATTGGTTTGGAAACTGTTTTATACAGAATCACTCATTGACATAAACATTGCGGCACCAAGAAAATGTGGAAACAGAATGAAAATTGGTACAGGTGACGAAAAAAATGACGAAAACAACTAATTACCATATCAAGACAAATGGGCCATTAATTCGGGCAAAGGTGTAGTATGGGTTAAAATAAGAAAATAACCTTCGCACAGGTTTCAGAGAAGGGACGTGAGGGAGGGCTCTCCCGAATGCTTGCTGCTGGAGGGAGGGAAACCACGTGACACTGCTAGCCCTATACGGACCAAACTGATAACATCGCTCTCTCTCACTACTATCGCTTTGTTAAACACCACGCTGCGTGTCTTGCGTTTTTTTTTTTGCGACAGTTTATATCCACACGCGGAGCAGCTCTCGCCCAACCGCGCTCAGCCGCTGTCACTACTGAACTGAACAACCCCACCCCTTCGTGCAGCGCGGCAACTGAGTCTCTCAACTGGCCCGACGCGTTTTCGACTTCTACTCGTAATTTTTTTCATTTGAATTTCACTTATACAATTGAAAAATGTTGTCAGTACAGTATTGAATCGCTGCTAGTGGGGATATATGCAGCGATATGCTCCGGCATGAAGTGGGATATCGTTCCAAAAATTTTTGCAACTGCTGTTCCAGATAGGCTACTAGCAGACACATCGACGAATGAAGCACCGTCTCCGCTTTCTTTATAACCGATTTATGGCCAAGAAGTCTGGAGAAGTAATTTGCCAAGGAAAGGTGTCGCCAGAAAGTAAACAGTACTAGGAAATTCTGGCTGTACGTGGGCGAGCATTGTCCTGTTGTAAAATTGATTGTTGGGGCCACGTCACTAAAGGAAGCACATTAGGCCGCAGAATTAGCTGAACTTGCCGTTGTGAAGTCAATATTCCTCTGATCTCTGCCAGGGAAGTCCAAGTCTCCCTTGTCACACAATGGCACTACCAGTTCTTGCGGTGTGTCGCTCAACAAATAAGTCAGGATTTGTGCGCTGACCAGAGGCTCCTCCACACTCGAATTGTCATTAGTGTTCAGACAAAACCTGGATTTCTCCCCAAGGACGATGCATTACCGTTTCTTAGCCGTCCGTGCAATCCGATTTCGAGTGAGTATAAGTGAGTTGAGAGTTTGGGCGGCTATTGAAATCAAGGTCTTGAGAGAGGATGAGGGTGAAGCGAAGTGAGTACGGAGCAGCGCTAGAATTCCAGGGGCCAAAAACCCGCCGACCATCGCCATCGTCCGGCACATTTCCCACAAGCAAAAATCCGGGGGCGGCACCGCCAGGAATCGAACCCGGCTCACCTTGGTGGGAGGCGAGTAGTCTAACCACTATACCACCGCGGCCTCTCCCCGAATCCGACAAAACTGGAAACTAAGTCTTCATTTTCAAGATATCAATTGATGATGGCGTAACGGACGTCGCGACTGCAAGTCTTCTCCTTCAATTCGCCTCACAATACTGCGAGTGGGAGAAAGGGGTCACTAATGATGTCACTGCATGTCTCTGAACGGTGGGAAGTGGTACTTTTGTTGCAAGTTCACGACTTTCCGCCGATTAATCGTTCTTTTTTTTTTTTTTTTTTTTTTTTTTTNTTTTTTTTGGTAGTCGTATGTCGCTTAGAGACTTCTCAGCCCGTACGTGTTCCCCCGTGTTCCCCCTGCTTCCTATGCTCCCACAAACACGTCTGCAGTAGTCATTACCATACAGATCAAACAACGTTAATGTTTGTGGCAATCCTACTTCGCAGTGGTTCATATTTATACAACTATTTCTTTGCAGTAACAAATACTGTGTTCCAGCAAATAAATTGGTTTTGTAGTGCATGAGAACGGCGCCTACCGTAAATTGAACAAACTTTTGCATATCGAATCAGTGGCCCTTCCACATCTAAGCTCGCTTCATAACTTGTCTATTATGGATACATTATTGCGCTTTTTTTTTACTTACCTATTGTAACATCACGTCTTCGGCAAGATTCCATTTATTTGTCACGTGATTTGAACAATGTTTTCATTTTACCGTGGCACTTCCGTTGACGTGACTGAGGCCAAAATCATTATGTATGGATTTACTTTTTCTTGTAATGTGTTACTTCCTTTATGTCATGTACTAGTCAGTGGTTGTTATGGTGCGAAAAACAAACAATTATGGAGGGTTTTTTTTATTTATTAAACAGAACAATTAAAATATATGGCTGAAATATACAGTATTATTGTGCAATTTTTCTTATAAAACTCAANATTTATTAAACAGAACAATTAAAATATATGGCTGAAATATACAGTATTATTGTGCAATTTTTCTTATAAAACTCAAATGTGTTACGTCCAGACGAAATGGTGATTAAAGTTTACAATTTTACTACAGCTATTAATAACGAAATTTGACATGTGAATAATAANGTCCAGACGAAATGGTGATTAAAGTTTACAATTTTACTACAGCTATTAATAACGAAATTTTACATGTGAATAATAACCTAATATTGTATAAAGAACTGTAAGTGATAAAATATTTTTCTCTTGTAACCATTTTTTGCCTACCTTTCTTCTTTTACTTATCTCATTTGTCCTGTATACTGAGCTACTGGAAAATTACTTATTTTACATGTAGAAGCTCAGTAGTAATTGGTAATTTGAGTGCTGTATCAACGAAGGAGAAGTGCGATGTAGCTTCAAGTTTTATGAACATAATAAAATTGATTTATCTTACTGCATCTTATTTGATAAAAATTTCCCCGTAAATAAAAGAAGGGGTAAATTGTCAATCACAAAACAAATAACGAAATTACTTTAGTGGAACCAAGAATTCCGCTAAACTATATTTAGCCTTTGAGCAAGTCCATTTTACAAAACTACCTGGGTGGAGAAATATTTCCTGAAAACTTTTAATTTTATCTAGCTGAATTGAAATAAGTAATTCAACGCCAGTGTATAGCAGGTCTTACTATTATCACCAAAACTGTGAGTATTGTAAGGTATTTCGAGTTTAGTAGTTATCGACCCTGACTTCACAAATGCACTCCACAACTTTTGGCACCCTAAGTTGATAAAAAGCATTGCCTAATTATTTTGAAAAGTTGGTGACTATTATCAATTTATTTCCATTACTGCAGAACTTCAATAATCTCCAAGTGTGCTGCGCAAAGTATCTTTTGGGTTTCATTCGTGGTGTTACGAACTAGCTTTTCAGCCAATTCGTACATGAAAGATTATGAGAGAATGCTGGGGGCGTAACTCAAATAATGACTCGTTAATTCGGTAGTGCAAAACAGTATCTGATGAATTTATTACAATTTACGGTTATACAATTATTATTTATATTAGCATTGACCGGGGGAGCTTTACATTGAATTTAATATTATGTTTATTGTTACTTCACTCACGCCATTTTAAATACCCCTAACCGGAACGTCATCACCTTGTTTATGTTGCCGGAGGCTGATTCTAGGAGACGGTTAGCGACGGCCGGACACCCATCTTCCTGGTCTTCTACGCTGTTCGGGTCCCCCAAAGGACTAATGATGAATGACGACGACGAGACGGTTAACGACGGCCTATATCAAGCGTGCGGTTCGGCGGCCGCGCTCAGTGACCGGTGGAGGGGATTTCTGCAACTGTCGACGACCAAATGGTGGCGTTGCAATCCCGCTCGTTTATGTTTGAAGGTGTGATCAGGCAAGCCGTTCAGCTAAGGCCTGACCACACCATAACAGTGGGCAGGAAGGGGGCGGTAGACTCGATTAATATACTAAGATATCTGGATTTTTATAGCAAGAAGCAAGNGTAACAGTGGGCAGGAAGGGGGCGGTAGACTCGATTAATATACTAAGATATCTGGATTTTTATAGCAAGAAGCAAGTCACTGCTAGATCCCCTGCCCCACTAACTCAAATTTTCCAATCCTTTTTATCATTCAAACTGATGCATCACATAAAGTATGCGTAGTTTTTTTCTCGAGAAAATTGTATTATCGCCACAATCAACATACAGCTTTTGCATTCCCAAGCAGTAATCAATGATCAGACGAAGGCATCACCTGCTTACGAACTAGAAAATAAACGTTCATCTTTGGTAGTTAGTAAATTCAGAACAATTAAGAACGCAGGCAATATATTTGTAAAACAAATAACAATTCCTCGCCTCGTTTTGGCTTTCCCCAAATAATTTGAGTAACTTGAGTATTCAAAAGTTTGTACCTAAAATTTTAAATGCAGCATATCTGAACTATCCAAAACAAGCAGGCCTTAACATTTATAATGAAACAGATCACTTTAATCACTGTAGGCAGTGGATAAAGTCAAATTTAATTTATGCTACACTGTCACTTAAACCATATTTTTCCCAAGCTTCGGCTTATTGTATAGCATATTTATATATTTACGGAGCATTTGATTCCTTACATTACCCATGGATTGTATGCATGGCATAAAAATTCGGTGTAGTTCTAGATGGCCCTGAGAATTGATTTAGTTCCAGATGGTATTAAATTATATTTTACATAACGAATATAATTTCACTCTTTCGAATGACTATAATACCCTTCTCTCTAATATTGGGGTACTATATGATATTCAGTCCAATGATCCTAAGTACATCCAGAAAATAATTGCAAGTAAACATTTTGAAGTTGTTCATTACTAAAGTAAACTCTAATACAAGAATGTACTCGACATTTTTCAGGGCAGGTAACACTTACAAATTAAGGACAATGCCAAAATACTGTAAAGCATTATTCTACCGAGTCAGTCTTTCTAGATTCAGCATTTATATCGCTAGTCACTACTACTCATGTGGTGAACAACGAAAGAAAACATTTAATGCGTATTCCTGCTTCCAAGCTGAAGTTGTTATACTTCAGCCTAGAGTGAGTGAAGATATATGGGCGACTCTTTAAAGCGAGGTCTTAAGAGCCAATGAGGGTGATTTAAGCGAGTATGGAGTAGCGATGGAATGAAAGTACGGGGAAACGGGAGATCCCCGAGAAAACCCGCTGACCAGCGGCATCGTCCAGCACGATTCCCACATGTGAAAATCCGGGAGTGACCCGGCCGGGGGTTTGAACCCGGTTCGCCTTGGTGGGAGGCAAGCAGACTAACCGCTCAGCCACCGCGGCCATTTACAGCCTAGAGTAGGATGCTATCGTTCCCTTTTCAGTGATGCTTCTATTCAAAGGTTTCATTCTCTGGTAATATTTACGTAAGTATGGTGGAAACTGTACCTGATAAACCACACCTCACCCACAAGAATGACATAAGTATACATAATACGTATATGACTAGCTAAAGGCATCGCGCCCTTTTCAGTGCATGCCCGAGTCTTAGGGCACTTTAGTTGGGAAGAAAGTTAATATTTTCGTTTTGTCTCACACAGTCACGAACATAAATACGAAAGACCATAAGATTACAGTGAACACCAAGCAACTTGGTTACCGACTCGTTGAGCAGAAATAAGCAATGCCAAAATAATTGGCGAGAACTATTACCGGTCAGGTCTCTGTGCCACCTTCGTGTGTTCAGTTAAGAACATTCTAAATGTAGTTAAATTGTGTTGTTTATAAAACAAGTAAGATGCAAAGCTCCAATTGAAAGTAATTCTATGGTTATTTCAATAGTCTTATTTTATTTTTCCCTTTTTTTCGATGTGATACATTTTTATTTTTATCCTCTCCACGTTTATGCTGTACTTGCCATCAGTCTCTGAAAATGGGAATAGTGTGATACTTTTTGAACTTTCCTGGCACCTCATTTTTACGCCTACTTTCGATCAACTATTTTGTAGATATCTTAATTCAAATTTAAGAATATTTTCCTTTGCTTCATTTGTTTTTTATGGACTTACGTACAGACAAACTTCCGGCTCTTTCCATTCTTACGCAGTCAGTCAGGCATGATGGCATTACTTGCTTAGTTTTATAAGGCAAAGCAACTCCAGGCTAATGGCATTTCATCAGCTATTACACATGCTCGGACTTGCCATGCAACGCAATTGTAACTAAAGTCTATGTGTGGTATCTTCACTCTTTTTGAATTAAACCTTTGAAATAGCACCCCATGTATAACGTATTTATTTGGTTGTTTCCTAATTACGCCATGTATCACAAGCGTTTTATACTTAATGTTAAAAGAAAAAAATCTTCTTTTTGGGAAATAATCATTAACTTATATGTTATCTCTAAATTATGTTTTATTTGTAATTTATATTAACAAAAAATTTGATACAGTAGGTGTGTTGGTAATGCTTATAAAAAAGTAGTTCTCATGCCAAAATTTTATTAAACTGAGAGCGCACGAATTCGCTGTGCTGTCCCTTTCGTGTAAGTTTCTAGATTTAGTTAAACTTTGTTTTCATAAGGCGAAGGAATATCCTGAATTTAAAACTTAAGTAGGGCTTCAGAAAAGTTGGAAGTAACCATGGCTAGACTTAGTGTATAATGTATGCTGCAGTCCTAAGAGCAAAGTTTGTACATATCTGTGCTCGCATTTCACAAGCATCAACTCGTCTTGTCCGGCAGTAGTTATCGAGCCATCTCATTCCTATGATCATGACGGCGTTGTCCTTTTCCCTTACCTTATATATTTTTATTTTGGTTTATTTATTTGTTATTTTCCTTCCACTATTATGGTATCTTGAATACCATGTTTCTATAAAGCAGTGGGATTCTTTCTACCACACCCTCTAACATCCTATCTTGGAACTTATCAGCCATTTTTTTCTCCGTAACTTCCGGCATTCGCTTTTCCCATAGTCGTTTTAACATGCTTGCACCCACGTTAACCACCAATTATTTATTATTTTGTCACCTACTTGGTTGGGTCTTCAGAATAGTTATATGATTTCTCAAGCTAAGTACATGGTGGAGTTTAGAAGTAAACATGTTTTTGTTTTGCTACAGCAGCGATCGGAACGTTTTCATAGATTTACAGCGGAATGGGGCAGCTGTGTTCTAATGAACATCCGACAAAAATGTGTGCAATATATGTGCACTTATTCATTTATGTGTTGGTATAAACAAATACGTATTTTATTGACTTTGTATGAAATCATATACATTAAGAATTTATGACAACTATGTTTTATCACCATGAAGAAAAGCGTGTTAGATCCATTTTGACATATACACCAGTCTCAGTATTTTATTTATTTTAAGTATTGTAGACTATATCTTCTAGAACACGCTTATTAATTTTCTTGCGATAAATGTAAAATTATTTATTGGATATTCTTAAATTTTGTGTGCAGTTATTAACACTTTTTATGACACGAGCCGCTATTCAAGCAAATAATTGAAAGTAACTTTCTCTACGTCACTTTTTACAAACCTTCTCACGTGTGGTCCCCCCCCCCTCCTTCTGTTTTTGTCATGCCACTAACTTTCTGAAATATTTGATGCAACATGCTCTACATGAAAAGGACAAGTGGCGAACTGTCGCCTAACATGAAATACTCCGCTTCTGTCTTCTCTTGGGGCCGCGGTTGACGCAGCGGCTAGAGCACTCGTCTCCCTTCAAGGCGAACAGGGCACGATTCCCGGCTGGGCCAGATTTTCGCACGCAGGAAACGTGCTGGACGACGCCGCTAGCCGGCGGGTTTTGTCGAGGATCTCCCGTTTTTCCTGCCATTGCATTCCAGCGCTGCTCCATCCTCGCCTCTCAAGATCCCGCTGTTGAGATCGGCCCAAACCTCCCCATTCTCTTTCCTCTTGCAATAACTCGACCACTCCATCTCCTCGTATGACATTTCGTTACGTATTCCGCTCATTTCTGTGTTTGGCTGCGTCGACTTGACCAACAAGTATTCTCAATAACTTCTTCATCGCTGTGCCTTCAATATGTGCCTTCGCTACTGCTCTATCAGGAACAAATGCTATCTCAGGTACGACAGCCTCAGTCAATGCCCCTACTTCTGACTCTACCAGGATCCTGAGTGTTCATGTCCGCCAAGAATTCAGTTGCATTCATACGGCGAAGAGGATAAAGCGGTGATGGTTCATTCCCATTCTCCAGTATGACTCCATTTATTAGCACCAAATTGGTACCCAATGAACTTGGAGCACACTACAATCATAAATGACCCATCATCTCTAGCATATATATATATGCCTAACATTGCAAAGTAAAACACACAAAATTTAATTTTTTTAGAAGTATTCCGAATTGTTGGCTGCCAGTGGGACACCTCAGTCTGATCTAACAAATTTTCCTCTTCTCACCAATTCTACCAACTGACTTTTCGACCAGAGTCTAACTGAGCAGGTAGTCTTAGTGGTATGTTAATCAACTTCATCATCAACTTCCACGTGATCATTATGCTGACTGATTCTTCTGTCCTAGTGGTATCTAAAAAGCATCAGTTAGTAGCGTGTGTTAAACTTCAGACTGTTGGATAATTTCAAACTCCCCTGTGCCAGAACTTATATGTAAATTTTATTGCCTGAAAATTTATATAGTTACAGTCACTGAGTGGAAAATTTCAGAAATACGTGGTGCAGCTCTTAAGTAATGAGGTTTAGCGGAGGAAAAAATATGCTATTTTCTGCCAAAATATTTTAATACGCCTTTAATTTCCTTCAGCATACTCTCCTCCCCAATGTATACAGTAATACATATATTTCACTGTTAAAGAGCTTCAAAGTGGTCAACTGTCACCCTCCTCAACATATATACCAGTTTTAATTTAACGTCTTCAGCAATCTTGAAAATGTATTTCTTTCAACGCACGTTCCCCTTTGGGGTACAGGTAGAAGTCACGTGGTACCAGATATGGCGAATAGGTGAAATGCTTGAGCAAAGGAGGCAATGTGTGAGCAAATGCATTTTTCTGATGCAGTGTCCATAAATTGTTATTCTAAGACCCGGTGTATTCTTTCTCACTCGTTTTCTCAGCTTAATCAGTACCTCGGTTCCCCAAGAAACTTCAGGTTAGCTCGCTGCTCGATTTTTAGGATGTGATCCTGGCAGGATGGCACAACAACTTCCTATTTCGCCAAAGTGCAAAGTCAAACTAAACAACTAGATAACGGGGTTCGAAGGTTTGTTTACTCCGATGGCATCAAGAACAACTACTCTATGTCCGATAAACTTTCTACCAAGTGTAAAACCTCAGGGATGCCTAGTCCTGTTACGTAACTGCCACACCGCGTATATCTACAATCCATAGTTTCAGTTCAATTGAGGTATCATGGCGATGAGACATCTCACAATTACTCCAAAAAAACTGACAGTACGTGCAATGTCCATGCTGCGGTTGTTTGAAAACACACAGTGCCATTGGATTAATGCCTGATCTGCAGCTATACAATGTTGAAATTTGCTAAATAAGCTCATTGCGTGTTACGCGTTAAGAATATGACATTTCCTCGATAAATTCAGAGATGGAGTGATAAGAATCAACATCAATTCATTGATCTGAAACAAGCGGCAACATAAGTATGTACATGCGTGCAAAAGTAGACTCTACAATGATGTCTGCAGCTCACCCCATATGAGTCTCAGGGCCAGGAATAGGAGACGTTCGAGATCTAGGACTAACATCTGACTACTAAACTAAATTTGGTTCATGAATTAATCATACTATTCTATAAATATTTATTACATACATTTGTAGTAAAAAAAATTGACACCAGTATCCGACGGAACGTAGATTTATTTTGTGTTTACCGTTACCACTTGCATTTTCAATGCCTAGTTTCGCATTTACCATAGAGCAATTAACATTCCTGGAACAACCAATAGACCATAACCAGTTAGTCAAAGCAATACTCCCTTATGAATCAACAATACTTTCAGCATTATTATTCCTATTTTGTTAATATTTGTAATTTATGGTGCTACTTTCGCGAAAATGATCTCTCTTATACCAGAAATCTATGTTTAATATGCAACTATCAGTTAGAACACAAGTATTTTTATAATCGCTTACCTAAAAAACTGAGAAGCTCCTTTGATATGAAAAACTGTGAGAGTTCTACTACTTTACAATCTATAATACTGCTTGGAAAAATTTCACATATAAAGTCCGAGCGATTTTCATTTGTGAACTAAGCATTTATTTAGATCATGATAACACAAGATATCGTAAATATGTTTTATGAAGTCCATGAACACGTGAAACATGAAACTGTTCCATAAAATTGGAATGGATAAAATAAAATCCAACAGTGAAAAAAGTGTATTTTTAATTATTCTACAGCATTTTAGTAATTGTAGGAAAAAACTAAAAAGGAAATATGTTCTAAATAAAACTGGTACATGCCTCCCTCTAAACGACTTAAAACAGAAAATCTGTCTAGCATGGAATGTTATAATATTTCATTTGGCGTTTGACAACAACTTAGGTTCTGATCCTTATATAGTTTTCGTGCACCTCCATGTCTCGCCGGGTTTCGAACCAACGACTCTCTGCACTACAAGCCTACGTGTAACAGGCTTCCCTTAGCGGAGAGGAGTGGAGATATTTGGGTCTTGAGCCGACGAGGATGAAACGAGGTGAGTGCGGAGCAGCGCTGGAATGCAAGGACGGGGGAAACGGGAGATCCCTGAGAAGACCCGGCGATCGGTGGCATCGCCCGGCACACGACCCCCACGTGCAAACATCCGGGAGCAACCCCGCCCTGGGAATCGAACCCAATTCTCCTAGGTTGGAGGCGAGTAGTCTAACCACTACAACACCGTGGACCCAAAGGATCCAGAGGTCCGTTATCAGCCGGCCGACTTGTGAGGGCTATCGCGTTGTCAACCTCAGATCGACACGCGACGACGAGGGGGTAGTGTATCCGTCTTGTGATCGGTCGTGGTACCGCAACGAAGGGTGAGAAGGGAATTGTTGATCCGTTTGTGAGCCGGAGGGGGGAAGGAGGTGGTTCCGCGCTATCATGTTGCCCGGCACACCCCAGCGACCTGCCCAGTCGACCAGAAAGTTAATATTGTCACGAGGCACAATGGGTGGCTGGACGTGAGGGTATCTGTGCGCGGGGGGTGGGGGGCTCCATTACCGACACACATGCGACTGTTGCCCCGTAATGCGACGTGCGTGATCGCATCGATCACGTGGCAAGGCCCGCGTGCGAACAGCTGACCCGCCGGGGGATCTTCCGTGACACGGGGGACTTACAAGACTTCTGGAGGAATGTACGCTCGAAAGGGCACGCATCGCTTGACCGAAAAACACTTCCGTGACATATGCAGCCAGCTAGTTCAGCAAAACATCAGTTCAGCAAAAAGTCTGCTATGTCAAACACCCATCTGCTATTTAAGAGACGCTGTTTCGGCCAAAAAGCGCGGTGTTTGATCAAACGCTTTTCCGCAAAACACTTTTTTTTTTTTTTTTTGCTAAACGCCTGTTCTTAAAAACTCTTGCTTTGTAAATGCCAGTTATTCAGCCAAAAATCAGGGACACGACTAGAGAAGTTTAAACACTGAAAATGAATAAAACAGTGGCTTTGCGAGGGGGGTAGTTCAGGGGACCCGGGCAACTCCTGAACATAAATAAATTGAGAACCTAGTTCCTATTCAACACTTACATTTTTGTAACTAGTAAAACTCTCGGAGTTGATTGAAAACCTAAATAGTGTCTTAAGACATGATGCATTATCATCTGAAGAACTTGAGAACCTCAATCGGGAATCATCCATTCCATCCTCGATTTTTCTTACAAATCTTCGTAATTAAAATTTATTACCAGACACAAAAAATCAGAGCCAGGCATGGCATAGAGAGTTACTTAACGAATTTTCTTGACATTTGTACGGTTTCATTTATACCTTTTTTTTCCCAAATGGGATTGACATTATTAAATAATTTAAAAAATTTTGATTATGGTTACAGATGTGAAATTAATCATGTTAGAAAACTAATTTTGGTTTCGAAATAACTGTTATGGTGTTCCCAACGCCTTGAATAGCTTGGTTTTTAAATATTGACTCCAAAAATTAAGATATAGAGGAAAATATGTAAATCCAAGACGGTAAGAATACTTCCCACTTTAATTGAAAGTCTGGATATTATCTCGCATTACCACACACTGGGTCTCACCCAGTTTATAAAGAGTGCTGCGAATAATCAAACCAATGTTTCCCGGCCGAAGACGGACCTGTCACACCAATTTCCCTCCAAGTACATTTAGAGCATAATAGAAGCCCTGCTATCTACACCTTAGATGTTTAACTCTCCAACCTATATACGCGCACAAACTATCAAGTGAGTGAGTAAAGAGATTTGGGTGGCTTTTAACATCGAGATCTTGAGAACCGATGAGGGTGAAGCGACGTGTGTATGGAGCAGCGTCGGAATGCAAGGATGGGGGAAACGGGAGATCCCGAGAAAACCCACCGACCAGCGACATCGTCCGGCAAGACTCCCACATGCGAAAATCCGGGAGCGACCCCGCCAGGAATCGAACCCAGATAGCCTTGGTGGGAGGCGAGTAGTCTAACCACTATACCATCGTGGCCCCATCACAAACTATCAAGGTCACTGTCTTGCCATGTCAGCCGAAAATCGGTACTCAAGCACCACATACACACTCCCATGGACTCACGTTGCAACCGTACCTAGGACATCTCTGTTCCTATGTTGCGACACAAGCGAACCTTCCTTTCTCCGTGAGAGATAATCATAGCCTTTGAGTTGGACGAGGTACAGGAGCCACAACCCTGGCCCGCATACTCCACCAACGTTTGGAGGAATGATGTCCAGCAAGCACACATGCCAACTTAATTTAGTCTGTCTATGGTTTCATAACACTTTTTGAATCAAACCATTGAAAATATTCCCTATGTAAGCTTGTTTTGTTGTATCCTAAATATATCTCATATAACAAGCGTTTTATACTTGTGTTAAAATAAAATAACCTTATTTATGGTTGAATTGAACACTTACTTAAGTTTTATATAAAAATTACAATAATTATTTATATTAATACGAATAAAACAGTGGCAAAATAGTTATGTTGGTATTGCCTACTGAAATATAGTTCTTATGTGAAATATGATTACACTGCGTCCTCACTAACACGGTGCGTCATCCCTCTGGTGTAATTTTCTAGACTCGGTTAATCCTTGTTTGCATGGGGCGGAGGTATATCCTGTAAGCAGAACTTCAGCAGGGCTTCAGAAAAGTTGGAAATAACTGTGAATGGACTATTTTCGCACACAAATTAAAAATTTTGGCATAATTATCATATTTTGCTACAGTTAAAAATAATTTCTGATCTCATTAGAATAAGTTAAACAAATTTCATGGAAATTCTTCAGTTGGTTTGGCCGTAATGTTATTTTAAGTTTTACAATAAAATAAACATTCAAAATAGTCAGAAGTTAAACCTTAATCGCCGACGAACAATGCGCCAGACTTCATAGAAGTATCTTTGTTGTGGTATTAAGACTTAAAGAAACAATTCAGCTGAAATCTAACATTGAGCTCGTATAAATTTTTAATATTTGTTTGACGCAATATTTATGGTTCAAAAGCTGATAATTCTCCTAGAAAAATATGCAAAAGTTATTTTCAAACTTATTTGGCATTTTTTAACTAATTGTTGTTGNATGCAAAAGTTATTTTCAAACTTATTTGGCATTTTTTAACTAATTGTTGTTGATATAGTATCACAAAATCGTGAAATATCTTAACAATACAGGAATAAATTTCTGCCACTTGAATAGCCTTATGGCACGGTTGCAGGGGAAAACCAGAGCTGGTAAGGCTCGCGCAGTATCAAGCGGGTACTATGCGGTGCGGTCGTGTTACCAACAAGGCCACGTGTCAACGTTGNGAGCTCGTATAAATTTTTAATATTTGTTTGACGCAATATTTATGGTTCAAAAGCTGATAATTCTCCTAGAAAAATACGCAAAAGTTATTTTCAAACTTATTTGGCATTTTTTAACTAATTGTTGTTGATATAGTATCACAAAATCGTGAAATATCTTAACAATACAGGAATAAATTTCTGCCACTTGAATAGCCTTATGGCACGGTTGCAGGGTAAAACCAGAGCAGGTAAGGCTCGCGCAGTATCAAGCGGGTACTATGCGGTGCGGTCGTGTTACCAACAAGGCCACGTGTCAACGTTGTNGGTAAGGCTCGCGCAGTATCAAGCGGGTACTATGCGGTGCGGTCGTGTTACCAACAAGGCCACGTGTCAACGTTGTCAACGCGGTGTGGACACAGGTGACAGAGAGCCGACCTTGTCACGTCACGGCGCTACAAGGACTTTGGGAAGCATGTTCCTTGTTTGCGAAGCATGGTTGCGAAGCGTGGCTGCAGACGTGAAGATACGAAGGCGTGCACACGCACCGCAATTAGAATTCCATCTCACTCCACACGTAGGAAATTTGTTTGCTGATTCAAGATTATTAGAAGAAACATTTATAATATGCTACAATAGTTTGTGAGATATTTACTTTATCCTGCAGTACAGACTCGTACAAGTAACGCACAGTAATTTATTTTTACGTTCGCGTTACTTTAATTGTAAGTTACTTATTTTAAGATGTCATGCATGTACTGCAGGTTAAGGCCAATAGTTAAAGACTTAAAAAATCATTTTCTAAATCAGTAATAAATCAAAGAATTCAGGCGGAGTATTTGGGAATAAAAAGCCCGTCTCGTTGAGTGGCAAACCGCAGACAGAACCCCATCTGAAACTTTTTATCAACTATTGTGTTGTTAAAATGTACAATGATTTCGTTAATCACATTATTGCCTTTTCTTGTGCTAAAATTAAATATATATTCTTTATTTTAGTTTTGTAATAGTTTGTGTAGAGAGAAGCGATAATATTTTATAAAGTAAACCCTGCCAGCGTTTTAGCCAACTCAAAATTTCATGTAACTCACTTTCTGCTAGCATATTTGTTTTTTCATTTTGCTGAACAAATAAATTTAACCGGTATAAATGTCTTCGTACGCATGTCAAAATATGTTGAGGGAAGGGATNTCATTTTGCTGAACAAATAAATTTAACCGGTATAAATGTCTTCGTACGCATGTCAAAATATGTTGAGGGAAGGGATGTGCAAGCGTATAAAATGTATGTACTGCTTGTGAAGTGGGCGTGAAAACAACTGCAGAAAAAAGATATAATCGGGCTGCAACCTCAAAGAATTTTTCTCACTTCTCACCGCAGTTGTCTTTTCCGTGGCTCGAAGCTACAGGAANAATCGGGCTGCAACCTCAAAGAATTTTTCTCACTTCTCACCGCAGTTGTCTTTTCCGTGGCTCGAAGCTACAGGAAATGTACGAAGTTGTTCCGTATTTCCTCAGAGTGGATAGCATATTCGTGTTTCGTAATTACCGAGTGAGTTAATGTCAGCTTTCAGCTAAAGTTTTTCTAAGGTACAAGCAGAGTGTCTTCCGATGTAGCACTGCGCCTGACTGTACAACACGCAGAGTTCATTACAAAGTAGTACATACACTACCAAAAATGTCAGAAAAGAACTATTTATGGTTCATATGAAAGAAGAAGTCATATATTTTGTAACACTGTAAATATATGTATTTTTTCTAGAATTGTTTATTTTTTAAATCCCGTTTGTTTATATTTAATCAAAATTTAAGCGTATTTCCATTCTCGATACTTCAGAAAGCACATTTTTTAAGTAAACCTTTGTCTAGTAAGGCAATCATAATAATTACTACAAGTGCATGTAAAATATTCGTATTAATTTTAAAACAATATGTTTAAATAATTAATTTTATCTACATATATTTAATTTATTAAAATACTCGTAACGTCTGTAGCCTAGCTCGCGCAAGTATCTTCAGACGGCGAGATCCCAGTATCAGATCCTAGCTAAGTCACGACTGCGTTTGGTTTTCTTATTGCCGAAGTGTAGATTGCATATGTGTTTGCTTTTATTTTTGGCCTTGTAATAATCTTGCAAGTACATTATTTTTCGTCGTATTGGTACACTGTTAACAAATTTTGTAAATTTTACTGAGAATTTTATTGTACATTTACTAACCTTTGTAAAATACAATAATGGTCTCGTGAAATTTAGTTTTCCTTACGTTGCAAGAACCGTATTCATAATATATTTATTAAAATGGCCGCACTTGCCAAGAATCACTTTAAATCACGAAGTCAAATTTATAGACTTTTACACTCTTTGATAAGTATTCCACTTGAAACAAGTGAATATGTTCACGAATGACGCCATATTAAATAATTTTTATTGGATTGGAGGGAGGGGCGAAATGTTTCCGTTTAACGTTATTTCAAGTGTAAGTAATTGCATTGCGTTTTACCCTACACTCGTCGGGAACAAAGGCGCGCGCGACCATGTGGCTGTGTGTTGGCGTATTTCCCTTGCCGAATAATTTTTGTAGCAAATCGAGCAGGATGTAAAAATGTTGCAGGTAGGTGGGTGCAATCCAGTAACCACTGTCCCGACGCGAGTATTTTAAAACAATGTTTTTCGCACTTGTAAAACTACAACTGCGTAAATGCACAATCCAGCTGCGAACTTTTAAATTCTTTCTGAAATGAAGAAATTCTCTTAACCACTAACTTTAGAAGAGGCATACTTATGGCCAGTGACTTTTCACGTAAAAATCGGAGCACACAGTAGACTTCAATACTATATACACACCTCAGCTATCATTATACCTCCATTGGCTGCTGGTGCCGTGTCCGTCTTTGACCAAGCCACTCTCCTGATTCATTGAGGCTGTGTGAACCTTCGTGATTCGTGCGCAAACGGTTAACACGGGCCGGAACATTTTTTAGACAATCAAAGAACGACCTGCTGGGATGTCACGAAACCTGACATAGAACAGAGCTTTATAATTCGCGAAATATCACTGCCCCTAGGCATGCGTATTGTTAGATAAGTTGGTTGTCTAGTTTTAAGTCTTTTGGGCTCATAACGCCAGTGATGTTGGTTCGAGTCTCGGTAGCACTAGAGTTATTTGTAGATTTAAAAGTTGGAAAAATTTTGTGTGCCATTCTCTGTTATATTTTCATTATAGTCTTCAAACACATGCATCTTTCTGCTGTGTTTACATTTGGGCCATACTTCAACAGGCACGACCAGGATGAACACCGAGACACTGAAATTCACCGCACTACCGTGCTCTGTCGTTAACAAATATAGATTAAAAAAGTGAGGTGTTTATGATAATGATGCGAGGGAATATATCGAGGGTATAGTTAGGTACATAATTCAAAATGAGGCAGTAGTAGGTATAAACAGATCACAATTAAGTTATTCGAGAGTACCATAATAACAACTTTCGTATTTAGGCCTACTCCTTGGTAGTGGAGTTTGAAATACCGATAAGCCTATCGTTCGTAAAATTACAAATATAGTCTACTTATGGAACTTTTACAAGAAATATTTGTTGCGGGAACAATTCAAATGTTGCTGAAGTTATTCTTTTGAAGGAACTATCTGTTTTGTAAGGGGAACATAATGCCCTGCTCTATTACAGATACAATCTCAGACAAGACCACGACATATAGTTTCGTTGCAGTTACTACCTACGTTTAACAATATTCAGATGTAACCAACAGTAAACCTTACTGTCCTCACTATATTAACAGTTTAGTTGGACTGTGGATACAAAACTTTTTTTTCACTCAGTGTAAATATCTTGTTAAATAGATAAGGCTACTACTTACCTCGATGAACGAAACGGTGAGCAGAGATTCACAAAAAAACTGTTTTATTAAAAAACGGCTCAATATTTCTGAGTGATTTCTGCTTACGAACAGTATTTGAGTACTATTTTATCGTCGACGTGTTGAGTTTTTGTTTCAATTTCCGTATTTAGCATATTTTTTTGGGGGTTAAAGCTTATAAAACGGGCGTTTTCACTATCATTCATAGACATCCTACACATTCCAGTACGCCTACGAGAGTTTTAAATACATGGACGTATAGTACACTTTCGTATATATTTTTAAGCCGACAAATGGCATTATGGCGGCTCAAAGCCTCGCAAAGGCAATTCTCCGACGGAAAGAATGCGCACTAGTTCAGTGCGTTGCGCGTAAAGGCGATGAGATGTTCGATGCACGTGCCCGGGCCACTTCTAGGTCTCGGACACGCACAAATACGTTCTAGTAGGAAGTAACCATACACTCGATAAGCCCCCTATGACTAGGGACCGGAAAATTTCGTGAATTCATCTCAGGACAAGCTAGACGTCAAACACACGTATATTACTGTTATTTTCGCAATTGGATCGTAGATTATTAGACACGCCCAGGTGAACTCTAAACCAATAACAGACGTGCAAGGAAGCAAGCCCTTGTCACCTTGGATTAGCAGCCAAATGTACAAAAAGATGAGACTCCAAATCACATAGGACAGTGGAGTATATCCTGCAGGACGTTCAAAACACTAAATGTTTCTGTCCCTGCCAACAACATACGCGAGGGATACGCAAGAAGTGTAATTCAAGGTCACGAGGTCAGCTGGCTTCCTCGCGTTGTTACGGCAGAATGGGCACCCCTGGCGTGATGTTTTCCGCTCGTCTTGAGCCGTCTCCAATCGGTGGGGCTAGGGTTGGGGAAATATTCTGGGGATGGCACGAGTAGGGGAAAAAGGGGGGGGGGTGTTTGAACGATGTAACTCTACACGCTACATCTTGATGCAGCCTCATCTGCATTACAGTAAGACCGGGACCACACTAGTCTTCCGCCTCTGAGCTACCAACAGTTGTGTTTCAGAAGTTTCTAGTCACGGTGTCAGCGGTTATTTTACACGGTGAAATTTGCTGGGCAATAAGTAAATCTGCAATCCAACCACAGCGATTTAAGTTTTTCGCGATTTTTTTTTTAATAGCCGTGTAATTGTTGTTACACGCAAACTGGAAGAAAAATTCTTGGTTGCAGCTTCCGAAATCACGGAGCAATGATTTACAGCGTAAAAATAAGTATTTCTTGCAAAATTGTTTACGATATTGCTATGGACTCTTCTAATTTTTGTAATTATCTGTGATACTTTTCTGGTATTACTTTTATGTTCGTAGGCGAACCTCGGAAGTTTAATATTATATAGAACACCCGAGCTCTCAGTGATACATTGAAATGAAAAAGTCACCTTTCAGTAAGACATGTGTTATGTAAGCAAAGAAAATCTGCACGTATGTCCACAATTTTTATGTTAGGAAATTTTTTACCTGTGTATTTAAATTGTACTTGAAACTCAAACTTTTTTTGGCCAGATGAATGGAAAAGGAAAAGTAGTACTTAATACTTTCAGTCACAGATAAATCAATAATTTTAGGCGTTGCAAAAAAAACAATCTTTTGTTCGGAACTGTACTGATATCGATAGATCGGAACCAATAAAAATCTATCGGTGCTTTATCTTACTACAAGCAGCTGTTTATAAGGCTACGGAATATAGTTTCAACAGCGAATGATGTTTCCCCACACGGAGGAAACCTTTCTCATTGGACGGTATGTTCTAGTGCAGTCCATTAAAACCACTTCATATGCAACCTCCCATATTTAGGACAACGTGACTGAAAGGGATAAATGTTATCTACTATAGAGTATCAAAGGACAAACTGACTGACTGAATGACATGTCAACTTCATTGATCCCAGAAACATTACATTTGGGAAACATTTATTATGTAATGTAAGCAGCCACTAAAGAGGGATTCTTCAAAATTCAATCCCTAAAGGGGTGAAATGACGGTTTAAAGTTTGTACGGAGAAAAAATATTAGATTGTCCTATTAACTCAAAATTTCGTGAAATAACTTTATATTTTAAAATACTTATTCTATTTTTAAGACATACTTCCTATTTAAAATATATTGCAACGAAAACACGAATTCCACGTGGACAAAGTTGCGGGTAAATGATGGTGTGGTATAAAATACACTGATTCTTATTGAAATAGCCAACACTTAAAAAAAAAAAAAAAAAAAAAAAAGGTGAAGGCGGATAGAGCTTGGCTGCTATTGGCAGTGCAGAACTGTCATCAGGAGGGGGGAGGACGGTAACTGACAGCACTAAACGCTGTGAACGGTTGAAGGACTAAGTTCAGGCAGTATAACCAGCGTGCGTGTGGAATGAACTTCAACGAGTAGCCGGCACGCCTCGGCGACATAATATGCACAGGCGCGTACTCAGGCCTACAGAGAGTTTCGGAGCAGACGAGTCGTTGCAGCAGGCTCTTGACATCGACGTCTCAAGAGCCGATGAGGGTGAAGCGATACGCAAATGGAGCAGCGCCGCAAACGCAAGGGCAGGGGGAAACGGGGGATTCCCAACAAAACCCGCCGAACCAGCGGCATCGTCTGGCACGATTCTTACGTGCGCAGAATACGGGAGTGACCCCACCGGGAATCGAAACGGGAGGCGAGCGACCTAGCCGCTACGCCACCGCGGCTCCCGTTGACTCCGATGTGCTAGCCCGCTGATTTCTATGTCAAACTGTCGATTAAATATTAATTTTTGGAAATTCTTTAACATGGCAGTATACCTATTCTTTGAGAAATTAAATATAGAATACCTTTTTTATTTGAAACAGTTTTCTTATAAAATTATACACGGAGAAGGGATTTCTTTAATTTCGAATCGCCATTTAAACTCCATTGCTACAGTCTTGGTACGCAGAGCCATTGAAAGCCAAGTGTATATTTCGTTATTTTTTATTTCATCCCCGTATTTCAAAGAAAATATTCCCCGCTAATGTAGGCGTATTCATGTAAAACCCATGATCGTGTTACCAACACAGACAAACTAATATAGATATATATTTATATATATACCTACATATATATATAGCGCATATCTTTCACTATACCTTACTAGGGGATTGACCCGGGGGTGATTAACACCACACCTAATCCTACGTAACGAGTGAAGTGGCGTAGTGGTAATTCACTGGACTCGCATTCGGGAGGACCCGGGTTCGATTCTCGGTCCGGCCATTCTGATTTCTGTTTTCCATGGTTTCCCGAAATCACTCCAGGAGAATGTTGTGGATGGGTGCTCAACAAAGGCTGTGACCTTTTCCTTCCCATTCCTTCCCCAATCCCGCTTACCTGAGCAGCTTGCTCCGGCACTAATCACCTCGCTGTCGGCGAGACGTTAAGCCAAACTGCCTGCCTAAAGCCCATTCAAGGTCACTTCACTCTTTTCTGAAGCTCTGCTAAAGTTCTACTTTCAGGCTAATCCTTAGCGTCTGGAAAATTACATCAAAAGGGACAACGCACCGTATTCGTTCGCACTCAGTTAAATATAGTTTTGCATTAGAACTATGTCTTACTCGGCATTACCAACAAGCCTGTTTTCTTCCTATNCGCACTCAGTTAAATATAGTTTTGCATTAGAACTATGTCTTACTCGGCATTACCAACAAGCCTGTTTTCTTCCTATGTGTACTCTAATTTATTATTTAATGAAATATTATAATTTATAGATAGAATACAGGTAAAAAAAAATTACCCAAAATTAAGGTAGGATTATGTTAACCCAAGTATAAAACGCTTGTGATGCATGACATATGTAGTACACAANCGCACTCAGTTAAATATAGTTTTGCATTAGAACTATGTCTTACTCGGCATTACCAACAAGCCTGTTTTCTTCCTATTTGTACTCTAATTTATTATTTAATGAAATATTATAATTTATAGATAGAATACAGGTAAAAAAAATTTACCCAAAATTAAGGTAGGATTATGTTAACCCAAGTATAAAACGCTTGTGATGCATGACATATGTAGTACACAACCAAACACGACAAAGATGGGGTGATTTTTCAAACATACCAGTGGCGTGTGGTGAACTGTTGCAAGGCAACCTGGTGCTTGTTCACTGCTGTACATCCTCGGTGCACGCAGCAGGAGCCAGTAACCACCGTGCAGCCTAGGGAAACTGAGTGCATTCCGACCACTCACAAGCGAGCAGCAGAGAGCCCATTACACGCGTCCTGTGGCATCAGCCGCCGAGCTGCGTTTTACTGGTGGAACTGCAAACTAGCAAGCAACAGAGTACAGCACAGAGCTATCGCCAGCTTACCCTGCAACAGATCACCTCACGCCACTGCTACCTACACTCTAAGAAATTATTCTTAAATTTGCCATACCAGTGTGCACGCTTAGTGAGAAATCGGGAATGGCAATTTTTTTCCCCCTTTAACATTCATTGCGTCGTTCCTACATTTGCTCAGGAAACAGTCAAATGCGTAGGGAAGTTCCCAACTTTGTAAAGAAGCGACGCTAAACATTCCTATATCTGCAGCTCGCTGTGTGCTATTATTTCCATGCTGTGTATATGTTAGAAACTTCCATTACAGTTTAGGAAGTTTACCAGGGGATTTTTCACAGTGTGCCTAGTTAACACTACGTGTAACCAATTACCGCGCAGAGGTTGGTGGAACTTACTTAGTGTTTGGCGACAGAACCAGCAGCCGTGCTCGAGAGCAGGGAATCTGTCGTGGGAAGTGGTAGCTAGGAGACGGTAGCAACGGCGGAGCTGAGTCAGCTGGATTTTGAAAAGGGTGGAGGGGGAGGGGAGCTTGTGAGGGGGGAGGACGCGTGCCGCGAGTTAGCGCTCGGCCCGGTAGGCAGCAAGAGAGGGTGCGCGCCCGAGTGGACGAGACTGCGTGACGTCACCGCACCCCTTACCCTCTCCCGGCGAACCCTCGCCCCGAGACAACGCATCACTAGCTTCATTTCCCTCCGGCCTACGGCACGTTCAGTGCTTAAGCCCGGTTCACGCTACCAAGAGGTTGGCTTCCACGATCGAAGGAAATATATCGTGAAATTACATAAGCTAATTAGGATGGCCTAATTATCGGGGGAAAGGTAGGTGGGTAGGTAAGCAGAGCTTAAATGCGTTTTTTACCAAAAAATTAATTATTTTATAATTGTACCAAATATTGTTAAGCTTGTACGTAATCTTTGTAATGAAATTTCCTTAGAATAAAATAATTTTGAACTTTATATTTTTTAAACAATTTGATGTAATCTACAGATTTTTTTTTGTTCTGTTTTGCTGCAGCCATAATAATAAATACTAACTACGTAATGCAAATTAAAATAATTCTATACGTAAACTGATGCCGTGCATTACCGCTTGTCATGTAGGTCTGTGTAATCAGAAAATAACAGGTCACGCATTATAAAAAAAATGTTTAAAAATATGCAAACAATTTTGAAATTAAATTTTTTTTCATAAATATATAGTCTGTTATTTAGTGATTACAAATGTGTCACGTGGCAGCCCACAGCATTAGTTTACTTTGTAATTTTTTTCATCTATAGGACAACTTAGTTGGTGTTTGTTACTATAGCTACAGGAAAACAAGAAAATTTTGGATTGGACATCAAAGTATTCAAAAATATAAAGAGTTACATTTTTTATTTGAGGAAAATGGCATTAATTACAATGCGTACAAGTTAAACAATATTTGGTAGGTACAAATACAAATTATTAATTCCGTGGTATCCAACACACTTAACGTCTCGTTTATAGTAAGGACGTTAGAGATGGAGCAATTTTCTCAGAGAAACAGGAACTGAGAAGGAATCGGCTATGGTATTTAGTAATCAACCATACCGGCATTCGCCTGGAGTGATTTCCGAAAACCATGGGGGGGGGGGGAATTCTTTGTTAGATATAGCAACACATTTGAGGATAATATTTAGTTCATGCAATATCATAAACCTCTTTGAAATATGGATCTTCCATTCATCCCCTTTCTTTAAATGAAACTGGGTTTGTCATTATCGTCATTTAACACATCGTAACCTGTAACTTTTCTCTAGTTTTTTTTACTTAAAATTAATAAATTAATAAATAATTAAATTGATAAATAAGGCCGCATTAGTGAAACAGATACATGCCAATAGTTTCCAGAAAATGGTTGCACTGAATCCCAAAGGGCTTTAGCTCCTGCGTCAATATTCAATATTCACATCAGGTCAATAACATGTATGCATTCTGGAGATACTGTTACAAGACGTCTGGGGTGAAGAATGGTGAAGGTCTTAATGAGAGAAATATAAGTGTCCCTTTGTTATAATTTTCTAGACTAAGTTAAGTTTGGTTTGCATGGGGCGGAGTAATATCCTGGAAGTAGAACTTAAGTAGGGCTTCATAAAAGTTTGAAGTAACCGTGAATGGACTATTCCTGGTTACGCGCTGTCTCGGCTCTGTGGGAGGGGGAGGGGGCTGACCTGCCTTGACCCTCCCCCAAAGGCAGATCCGCTCTCCGCTACGTCGCCCGTCATCCGGGGTAATGATTGATTGTCGACTGGCTGATGTCACAGCCACTACCCCCCCCCCAGTTTACTCTGGTAATNCATTGACGCAACGTGGCATTTGGAGACGTTTCTGAGCTATGGCCTACGACACTATAAACACTGCCGCGGACGGAGGATCGGCAACCATTGTAGTAGCATTCTGGCTGAAGTTAAGTATTTGGGTTAAATATGGTGCAGCGAGGGACATCGGGTAGAGGACGGATGACGGCGGAGGTTATGTGACGACGGCAGACGAGGTGTGTGCGGTGTGGACGGGTGAGAGGACGTGGTACTTGACGACGGGCTGCCGTGCATGAGGGCACTCGGAGCACTTTAGAACATACCGAACTTGTGGAACGTGGGCGGAATTAAGGAGGGACTGTATGCATGTGTGATACGGACTTTTTTTTGTAAATATTGGAACTGTCATATATGGACATATAATTTATAAAAATAATCCAGTAGTTTTCGAAACACTGTTTATTGGGACTGATTTTAAGTATTTGGTTTACATTAATTTCTTTCAGGTGGTTGTAAATTGAATTGATTTAATTCATTAATTGTAAATAGCAAGTGATAGCTATTTATTCTGAGATATTGAGTTGAGAATATTTTCTGTGTAGTTATCGTAAATTAATTACGAAATTATAACAAACTATTTTATTTAATTAAGACCTCCATCCCTTAAAGAACCAGACCAAAGCCACTGACTTTGATAAATTGTAACAGTACTTTATGCTTCGGCAATATTTGTATATTGTGCATGTGCATTTAAACCACTTTGCAAATTTTAAAACCTAACCTTTTGACAGGAATCTGCCATTTTTAAACGCAAACTTTAAATCAGTGAAATTTAGCCATCGTAGCAATCACTATGCTGAAACTAATTTCAGCTGGAGCCATTTTCACTGATTTGTCACTAATTTATATCCATTATCACTTTTTGAAATTTAGAGTGCATGAAATATTTTATTAAGTGTCTGGATGACCAGTTTAGGTTACGAATATATAAGAGGTTTTAAGAGATTCACGGTTAATTAAAAATATTTTAGTTGGAATTATTATTTTTTAAAAATTGGGAATAGCATATTTTTAAGGAATGTTACCATCGAATCATTACAAATAGTTCTTTCTTAAGAATATATTGGCAAGGGAGCTTTTTTACGCGTTCAAAGCACACGAGCAAGGCAGTCATACGGGCGACACTAACATGCACGCCTAACGCTTCATCGCCTCTATGCGCAAGGCATGGTGCAGTGTTTCCATCGATGCGCTGTGCTATGCAAATTAAATCTGTAACATTGGTATTTTATTACAAGCGATGAAAGCCCATACGTCAAACTACGCCCGTATGACTTTCCTTTTACCTCTTAAGTAAACGGGCAGGCAAGCTCTAAGAATGTGATTTTCTCTACCATTTTCACGATTATTTTCTATATGAATAGCTACATACTTAAAATGATAAAAGTGAATAAAAAAAAGGCTTAGATAATTAATTTTCACCATTTCTGGCAAAACGCCGTATTCCTGGAATATTTATTTACTGAGATATGCGTAACCGCGCAAAATAACGAATGAAACAAAAATAATTGCAGGACTGCTAACTCTTGACGCATTCTGCGTCCCTTTATTTTATTCGTCAGAACACACGCTCTGGCGAAGCTCGCAGGCAGACGACCGACAATAAATTTTAAGGGTTAGCGGACGTGCCGGCGGAAGAGTGACGCCAGGAGGGCGCGACCACGCCTCGCAGCTACAAAGGCGTGCTACCAAAGGTTTCTGCACGTGCAACTTCCTGCGCG
>NQII01000583.1:708460-748846 GCA_002778355.1 Clitarchus hookeri | reverse complement strand
TCATGTACCAGTTAACCTGTTCAAGCAACAATAAAACTCGATTATGTGAACTCGCAAATAAAGTGTAATTTATTAGTAAATTGGACCTAGTGACATCAGTGTCGACGTATTCCTACGCCCTATCACTGAGGGCTAGCATCAAGTGCTGGCGCCTCACGCCGCAGAGCAGATTCAATACCTACTTCCAAACTTCAGCATTTGGCAGGTATCACTTTTGAAGTTTAATTAAAATTGTAATGCATAAATTGGGGTTACTTAATTCGTATTAATTAAATTTTAAACACATTTCATTATAGTAACATAAGTGTGATTTCGACAAATGTAGAGAGTTATTTGGACTAAGCATATATATTAATCATAAAGATCGTGGCATAGTCAATTTCTACGCATTGCAAAAAATGGTATAGTACCTACGTGTTTTCAGGAGTTCTCGTGTAACTATAAATTTGTAATGGTTATATTTCTTTGCAGTCTTTCGAAAGCCCATACTGTTTTCTGTTTTTGGCTTCCCCGTTTTTCCCCACCCTTTTGTGCCGACTCGTGTATAAATTAAAATATGTCGTGCCTTTGTGTTTAGGTTTCCACTTACCAAATCTTCGTATCTTTACTGTCCTACAAATACATTTGGTTAAACGGGATATCGTCCAATTTTTGAGGAGAAAGATGAGCACGTCTTCTTGGAATGCATACGCAAGTAATCCTCTATCCAATCCTTGGAGGTAGAATATGTATAGGTAATTTTGGACGTATGTCAGATGCGCTGATCTAAGGACCAAATGTTACTAGCATCAGAACTTATCAACCAAGATTTTTTTTTTTGGTAATACATAGCTCATCTCATTTAGTTTGCTTATCTGAAAGATTGATTGTTAATACAACTTTTATTGCGCGAATTGAAAACTAAAACTACATTCGCGCATTCTTGGATGCAGGTCCTATATTTCCTGACCATTGCCACTGATTTCATACTTGTGTCACTGCAAAAATTTATTCCATGTCGATCGAAATCCATAATATACTCGGTTTTAAGTGATTTAAAAATAATTATGTGCAATGAAGCATATAAATTATTTATCATTACATTTCGTACTCCCACTGCAATAATCATTCGAATAACATTATTCCGGCCGCGAGGTTTAGAGTGAAATGTTCAATGTGATATGTAACCTTTGCAGCCGAGGTCGCTAAGGAGCAGCCTTTGAATCCCGGTGGTACGAGTTCCAATCCAACATTAACTTTGGGTGAGAATGCAGTTATTATGTGTAAGTTTATAGTTAGTTTAATCTGTAAGCTACCTCCCTATTAGATTTCTACCATGAAATCGGAGACATCGATACAGCCGCTTAATTAAACATAATAGAAATTCCAAGCCGTTTTTTGCCATTTTGGAGTTCTCTGAAATGATGTTTCTAATATGCGTGACGTCTTGAAAGTACTCAACAACCCTCGTCTGAAGTGTATATTATTTTCATAGATCATCATATTGGGCACGCGCATAATAGTTTCGGGGAGAAAGTGTACTTCAAATACTCTGCAACACAGTTCAAGCGCCAGGTATGGCCAAGTTTGTTTTATGCAACCAAAAGTCAGTATAAGCATTCTTGTAATGCGGAACTGCATATACTCCATAACTAAGGCGCACCGGTATAACCTCACCTACGCCCTTTGCTATACCGGAGACGGTAAACCACCCACCAGCTTATACAGATTGTTCGGAAACTCAGTCCCCTAAACTCCACATATAGTTTCTTTTGACCAATTGTAACACAAAATCCCATTACACTTGTATATATGGAAACGTATTTGTAATTGTTTTCAAAGTTGCGTTGTACAACGCCTGCATGAAGGACAAGTTGCATAGGTCGCAGGCGCGCGACACTAAATTATTTCATACGCAGCGTCGTGCGCCTACTTCATATGCAACTTTACCTACAAGCATGATCGCATCACCTTCATCTCCAGGCGCTGTAGGCCGCAACTTCGAACACAATTATTCTATATAAAAAATGGTTGCCTGTAAAGTCGGTTTTACGGGCGAAGATTTTACGTGACAACGTAGTGCTGCGCGCGCGGCAGACCGATCATAGTTGAGTGGGAGAGAGACGCAAGGCATTCGGCGGGCCTCTCTCTCGTTCGGTGACTCATCGTAACGTTACCGAGCGTTACACTTTTTCATAAGTGACTCCCAGCCGCAACCTAATTTAAGACGTTGTCACGTCAAAAACACAATATCTGTCACTGCAACGAATATTCATTAAACATATTTTTTTAGTAATGCGAGAGCGTCTTTATTTATCAAGCGCGTTATTAATTTCCTTGTGGTTCGTCTAATTACATTTATTAATTGTAAAACTGCGACGCTAGCTCCACCGCGTCGTTCGTCTTTGGAATTGCTTCCATGCAAGGTGGCTTTCTCCTTGGCCGGCTCGGCTCCCCTCCTGTTTCCTCCCCTCATTTCCCTCCCTTGATTACCCCTCCTCGGTGACTCATCGTAACGTTACCGAGCGTTACACTTTTTCATAAGTGACTCCCAGCCGCAACCTAATTTAAGACGTTGTCACGTCAAAAACACGTTTCCGGATATAAGCGTATAGGGCTTTTGTGTTACTATTGGTCCAAAGAAACTATGTCTGGAGTTCGTGCACTGAGTTATATAACATTCTGTACAAAACATGTATTTTCTAATCTTCTCTAAAGGCCGATCCATGCCGAACTTAATATGGATGGAGCTCGTTACATTTACTCTGCGATATCGATATGTCCAGGAATGCGCCTATTTCTCACGGCAGTGTATTCATAACAACGCTTCGGAGTGCGGCACGTACTGTACTTATAGATATTCAAGGCAAGTAAGAAATGAGTCGCCAATATACATCACTTCAGAGAATACCAGTTATGTTTGTCTCTGTGTCCTCACATACCACTGTCCTATTGATCCGCACCAGACAGGGCACACCTATTGTACTGCACAACGCTCATGATTCGCTGGCTGTCAGCCAATACAGGCCTTCTGCTGAGGTGGAAGTGTCCCAAGTAAATGTAGCCTCCTAGAAAACATAACATTCAATCTATTCTGTTCGGTTGAGGAATTTTACACTTCGAGGCTGCCGGCGTAAAATTACGTCACCAATATTTTTAAAGAATATACTGTACCTTTGCAATATCACAGAGAACTCCACAAAACTCTGTTGAAATCAGGCAACGTCATATGCAGAGACCTGAAGAATTCGCGGATTCATTTTAGGACAAGCTAGACTTCAAAACACATGCGTTTACATAACTTAATCCATTGGCCCACGCCGTATTTGACACTTCCTGGAGAATGATGGTCCAATCGTCGCCTTCCACTGTGACAGCAAGCAACCGATGTGCAGTTGATGTCGGCATATTTGTACATAAGACTGTAGAGTCTAGCCTGCAGGTCATTGAACTCGTGATTTTTTCCGATCTCTAGTCATATGGCGTCGAAAGAAGTCAAAGTGTTGAATTAAAAGCGACGAAAATTAAATTTTCGCTCGTGAGAAGTTGAATCGACTTCTGCGGCGTTTGCTTTCCTGTGCCTCACTTCGTGGGTTCCGGTTTTCAGTGAGACATGCACCTCAGTGATCAATTAAAAATGTCACTGTTTCTCTACGAGGTGAAGCTAGAAATCAAACGCGCCGACTCTTTCTCATGGTCGCCCGGAAGCCGAAAGTCGGTTCGCTGTTGTTCACATCACTGCAGCACGACCTATCCGGCCGACTTCCCGGGCGCGCGAGTCGAGTATATTCGCAGTTCCTTCACAATTTTCGAATCTAACACGTGAAAAATCACCCCATGTATAACGTGTTCGGTTTTTTCCTAAACATGCCGTGCATCACATGCCCGATATACTTCTGTTAACATAAAAGTCTCTTAATTTTAGTTAAATTAAACTTTTACTTATATTTCATTTATAAGTTATAATATTTCATTTATAATTAAAAATGAATAAAACAGTGATAAAATAGATGTGTTGGTTGGTGCCTATCAAGAAATATTTCTTACGCAAATTGTTTTTATTACAATGAGTGAGCACGGATGCGATGCGCTGTCCCTTCGGTGTGATCTTCTAGACTTGGTTGAATTTTGTTACCATGAGGCGGAATAACATCCTGGAATTACAACTTTAGCAGGGCTTCAGAAAAATGTCAAGTAGCCGTAAATGGACTATAATTAATATACCTAATTAAACAAACCCGCCAACCCCGCGTTCTCGCCAGCCGCCCACGACCTCTCAGGGCGCCTACCAACCAGTAAGGAACTTAATCAACAAAAAAATCCGCGGGTCTTGCGTCCCAACCAGCCGTCTCCCCCCCTCCTCTCCTCTTCGGGTCTTCGCTCAGCTGCAAGTGTGTCAAACGCAACATCATTCCTAAGACCGCAGCTCCGAAACTCGGTGAAACGTCCTAGCCAATCAGGTGCTCCCAATACAAACAGCGAACATGCTTGTCGATTTCTGGAGCCCCGTTTATCGCACGTAAATTAAATTTTAATGTGTTTATACATTTACGTCATTCTCTACACAACACACATGTTAAAACAGTTTTGGTACAAAGTAATTAATTATGTTAATTTTCAGTGTATTTGCAGGTTTTCTTGTTTTCCCCGACTTCTGGGCGTGTAGATGTTCTCACTCACGCGTGACTGAGCAAGCTGACCTCTTACTTTTTTCTGTCACAAGAATGTTACAAAATAGGACCCTTCACAAATGAGAACGGGTTGGCACCCATGACGCTGTAAATCATGACCCTTTCCTGCTTTCCTGTTTTTTTCTATTACAACGTATTAACATTAAAACTACACACTAGCATTATTCCCATAACAGACTCTGCTAATCAGATTAAAGATACTATTTGCTGTCTATTTTTTTTTGTATTCATTTTCATTCTTAGCAACTTCCAATGAATTTGCACATATCCTGTAGAATAAAAATCTAAAGTTTCAGTTTTAATTCAGTTTTTTTTCATGAGCCGGTGTATTTAAATTATAGAAAAAATGTACTTTAAAAATACCAAACTGAAGGAAAATTTGTTGGTGCAAATAGCCATGAGTTTAGTTGTTACATGTCCATATTGCGGGTATGAATGCAAAACTTTAAATATGAAGAAATAAATTTTCGTATGAAAATTACTGTTACTATAGGGTCCATGTTTGTGTTATATATAAATAAAAATACGCAATCCTTTTACCCCATATATATTTGGTAACCCTCCATTAGAATTAATTCAAAGACGTGGCCTTCTTAACTCAAATGTTAAAACATCAATAATTTTACTCATAAAATTGGCACAGAATAAACTCAAAATTTAAGTTACTATCAATATGCTGATTTCAATGTGAATTGGCCGTAACTCTTCCTAATAGTAGTACCAATTTGTTGTTGCTATTTTTTCACGATGGTACCCGATACGATAGTGAGAAAGAATAACCTCCCCAAACCAATAAAATGTCATTTTTCTATTTTATAAGTTTGGCGTTCGAATTCGTCATAAGTTACAGGTACAACGCGTAGGCCATTTCATTTAAATGTAAATTAGGCAAAGTTAATAATTTCCCAGGAAACTTCATATTGGCTTAGGGCATCTCAAATGGTTAAAAAAAACCTTAATATAACAGTAATATTACCGGTCATCTTCAGTACACTTAGAGTTTTCATAACAAATGTCCTATACATTCTAATATATTGGAATAATTTTCGAAAATCTGTTTTGTAATATTTATAAATGCAATTTTTTTTTTAAATATTCCTGTTGTCTAATATATCACTTTCACAGTATTTTTTAATAAATTATGTAAATTTTTATTTGGAGTTTTTATGGCTATAATGTTTAATTATTTTATGGGAGGGGATTTGGTTCTAAACATTAGTGTCAATAGGTGTAACGCACCAGGGTTTTCTCTTTGCCACAAATCAAGTAGATAATATAAATAAAATAGCATAATCACACGGTAGGTGTAAGAAGATAGCTATTACCACTGGCAGCATAATTTAACCGACAGTGAATCAGTGAATCTATTCGTGATGTAAACTCGCAGCTTAGCACTGATATTAGCTGTAATAAATCATAAGTTAGATAAATGTTCCAAATAAAAAGAGACCCGCAAAGATTTTTTTCGAACAAACCATAAATTGTATGGATAAATAGTGTTTAAATATTTTGTGGCGGGAAGGTATTGGGTGGGTGCCCAGTTACCTAGATCCCCCTTTTTTGCCAGGTAAGTTAAAAAAATGTCGGGGGATCTAGAACCGCGCGCGGCGACGGGCGCTACGCTGCTGCGCTCTAGCGGCCGACCGGATAACTGGGAGCATCCCTCGCCGTGCGCCCTCTGCTCCAGCTTCCAGGCGAATGAGCATCCAGCATCACAATCAATGTCGCTCCCGCCACACCTCACCCCGCTCGGCCCCACCCTGAGCCCCATTGGACGGCAGGAAACCGTACACGCCTCCTGATTGGTTTATGCGTCGTCGCGAGGACGCTCCCTGTTTCCGCCTAAACACCTCCAGCGGTTGGGACTTTTCCCCCTCCCTGCGTCGGCCCAACGTCAGGTCCCTTTCCATCTTTCTCTCGCTGATGTGGAAGGAGTAGGGGTAAGAAGGGGAGGGATTCTCGTGTGAAGGGGGGAGGGGAGAAAAACACGAAAGGTGTTGGAGAGAGAAAGGAGAGGCGAAGAAGTCGTGGCGAGGCCGCGGACGAGGAGACGTAGTCAGTGCGGTCCAGACGTTGCGCGCTCGAGTGACGGCACTTGGGGGGAGCTCGACGTAAACACATCACACGCACACTCGCACACGTCCTTCCGTCCGAGCGGCCGGACCCACGTGTCGGTGAAGGGGGGAGGTGCGCGAAGCATGGACTCGAGGTGAACTGCCTGTGTGTGTACCGAGGGTGTAGCTTTCGACCCTCTTGAAGATATACTGCCGCGCGCGTCGGCCGTAGCCTTGGGGACGTTGTCTTCCTCGTCGAGGGGGTGGTGTTGCCCGAGCGTCGTCGCCCCGATGGCGTCCACGGCCAGCTGATGACGCCGCAGGAAGTCAACCTCCACTGACAGCAGACGTCCGCAGCAGCAAAGAGCACCGGAAGTAAGTCACCTTCAGGGCTCGTTATGTGTAGTCCAGTCAACGTTACTTCCAACTTTTCTGGAACCTTACTATAGTTGTGCTTCCAGGATATTCCTCCGCCGTGCAAACAAAGCTTAACCAAGTCTAGAAAATTACACCAAAGGGACTACGCACCGCATTCGTGCGCATCCAGTGTAATAATACTTTTAATAAGAACTATTTATTACCAACACACCTATTTCCTCCCTGTTTATATTCATATATATTATAAACAAAATAATATCATAATAGAAAAAAACTAAAAAGTTTAATTTATCCAACAATGCGGTTAGTTTATGGTAACACAAATATAAAAAGGCTTGATTCGAAACGTGTGAAGGAACCGCGAATAAACTATATCTGAAGTTGTTTTGCTCATTCAAGGCCGAAAAGCGAGGGAAGCTATACAGGCGACAATGGCACGCGAGCGTAGTGTCCCATCGCCCCTACGCGAAAGACTCTGAACTTGCTTGTAGCGTTTCCGTTGTTGCGCTTCACTGTTCAAATTTGGGCTGTAACGGTGGAATTCCATCACACGCTATGAAAACCAATAGATTTATCTAAATACGTATATTTGTACTTTTATCCTGCCTCTGATGGAAAACGCACAGGCATTCTCTAGAAATGCAATTTTTAAAACCGTTTCATGATTTTTTTTTCTTTGACTACACTTAGCATGATAATAGTAAAACCATAGGGCATTAGATTATTGGTGTTTACCTTTTCTGGCGCAGACAAAGACTTCACAGAAGATGTTTGGGTACACAGTTCGGAATAGTGTTATATTCAAATGACACGATCACTTGCGCGTACAAATACATCTTAGAGCCCAGACAATTTGTAGGGAGATCGGAAGTTAAGTTCAAGGTACATTTAATGAGACAGTAAAGGAAGATTTAGAAGTTCGTGTACACTGTCTCGACCGTCCATTACAGGACGCGTGTTTTGTCACACCATAACGAAATTAAATTCAATAGAACTAAATAAATCACTTAGGTTTGCCAATTTTTTTAAAAACACTTTTTGCCTTACAATTTAAAAAAAAATGTTTACAGAATTTTTTTTCCTGTCATTTCAACAAATACATTTCAAAATTATTTTTCACGCAGTTCATGCCTTTACTAACGCTTAGCACTTTAAATATTATGGACAAATCCCATTGAAAAACTCACACGTTCAAATCTGTAGTGGACAAATGACTGAATATTCTCGGCAATCTAATACAGTATGATACATTAAAAAATTTATAAAGTGCACACAGTATACAACTTGAAATGAATTAGGAAATGTAATGTGCAACAATAAATTCAATTTAAACATAAAAATATAGCATACAGCAATGGCGTTAACGCATTCAGGCTCAGTATACACAGTTGTGCACATAACGCACATGAAAGTAATTTTTGTTCGGTACTGTACTCTGCAGAGCCCAGTGGTCAATAATTTTACCCGTGGGTAGCTGATTGGTAAAGAGCGTTACTAGTAGGGCCTATAGGTTATGATTTGTTCACATTGGTGTAGCCGAACACAAAGTTCATTAGCTGTGACAACTAAACCAGTTTTGTGTCGACTTAAGTACAGCACGCATCATAAAATATCGTTTCCAACACCTGAAAACCGTAAATTAAAGTGGATTGGGAAGGACTACGCCACACTTCTCCTCGCGGCAGTGTTGTGATGTCGTAATCCTGTTAGATTCTCGAGGAAAAAAATACCACATTGAAAGGCATAAGTCTAAACATAATTTGTACGTGGTGATGAACGATTTTTTTTTGGGACGTCAGGAGCTTATTAACGGTTGCCCTATTTAGCACATCAACGCCCACGTGAAAATGAACAGAAGTAGAACCATGTGTTGTTTCTTAAAACGTGAGACGTTTAAATGTTATTGTCAAAAGTTCGAATGTCTGTCCAGAACTTAAATATCGTTAAATAAACTGGGCAACGTAACTCCAGGTTCGAATGTACGCAGTCCTTTCCGCGCAGTAAAAAAGTGGCGGTAAACGGGAACTGAACTCTTAATAAGATAACACGAAGTAACTAACGCTAGTTACCAAGAGCAGAGCTTATGAGTAGAGTGCTTGCAGTGACATTTGTCTTTCCGCGTGCCATTGATATTATGCCTTATTTTGTAGGCCTGCCGTTCCCATTATTTATTATTTAGCAAGTATTTATCAGTCGCTCCAATAATCCAATTATTTTTCGTTTCGATTTGCTTGTGCTGTCAAACTAATCACGTTCACGAAATCGTTATGTGTTTTAATTTGACTTATTACCGATCCACACCAGCAAACTGTTGTATTGGCACTGCACTTGCCGATGTTAAAATGCTAGGACTGCAACACGTGCACAACTTGTTTGAGAACATTATTTAAAATCTGCCATGTTTGGACGTGGTGGTTCCAAAATTTCAGTAGCAGGCATATGAAGACATTCTGTTATTCGACCGCTAGCAGCACTAACGTCCTCCATACCTAGAGATGGTGGAAAATCGCGAAAAAAGTTTTCGAACCGACATATCTTCGAAAAAAGTCTAGCTAGTTTATTCTTTTACGATTGGATGAACAAGGTTTCGACTCGGCTAAGTTGTTTACATACCAATCACGAACGTTTTGCCTTATAGTATCGGAATGCTCATTGGCCCAGTGAACTGGGCTAGTAGCTTCATACATGCATGTCAGCCAATAATAAAATGAAATTGTCGGACATGTCTACAGTACGTTGAATCCTAGCAAACAGTCAACTTTTCCTGCTATAAATCACCATCTCTACGGGCCATGTTGTAATTTTTACTGTTTCGTACTCATGATAGCGACCAAGCGATCGTAGAACTGAGTTAAGTAACTAAGTTAACAACGGCCACAAACGCTACGCCGATCGAAAACATTTCTCTTTCCTAGGCGAACCCAGTAAACATTGCTCTTTCCTAGGCGACCCAAGTAAACATTTCTCTTTCCGAGGCGAGCCCAGTAGAAATTGCTCTTTTCTAGGCGAGCCCAGTAAACTCTATAAAACGGCGTTCTGAGAGTTGTTGATATTAAGTACAGGATGATCACTCTTAATTCGGAATGTTTTGTCGAACACTGTAATCACACATTAACACGACTTTAACTTAATTTTAATCGCAGGTAAATATTTGTAGCACGTAGGACTAAATTCAATAAATAAATAAATAAAATTCAAATACTTTTCATATCCGACGCAAAATATTATCCTTCTTTCTCTAAGTTTTAAAACAGAAAAAAAGTTGCCTGAACAAGAGACAAAATCAAAAATCTGCAATGAGTGGCATGAATCGATATAATATTTAAGTCAACCTTAAAATTGTGTATTTTGTCTGCATTTTAAAACAGCCTGAAGTTTTGAGCATTTTTGAAAGTCATCCTTTGTGTTACAGTAACACTTATTTCTTTTGTTTTGTCCAAGTGCATGTTATTTTCTGCTCTTCTTAAGGGAATTTAAAAACTGTGGTTAATTATAGTATATGACATGCTGGTGAAGACTGACATATATAGTCTGCGTATAAAGCTTCTTTAAGTAAATCAGGAAACCAAACATGATTAGAACTAGACACAATCCAATATATAAGGCACGTTGTTGTCGAATTGAGGTCATTTCTTGGAATCACTGAAAAACATTTACCATACTGTAACGTATAATACTGCATCATGTTTGGATGAGAGAAAGTTATTTCAAAATTTTTAGTATCATTTGGCAACACAGATGAAACTATTTTCGTTGTTGTTTTCCCATAAAAATGAGAAAATTCCCCAATATAATTAATGGTTGTGTGTTATATTAGTGCGACAGACTTAAGATGCATTTACAAGATTTCCCTTGATTTCGAAAGCTATTTCATTGCGTGCCTTATATACTGTACAGGCCTACACACAACTTTATACATTGTGTAGAGTTGCAGCTATAAACCTCCATACAAAAAGTAGCACTGATGTACATTTATTAGAAAATCCTTCTGTTTAATGTTGGCAAAATTGTTTATCAATGCCTGATATTCCACACATTGCAAGTAAACGTCATTCGCTTAAATTATAATCTTATTTTGAACGACATCCGTCGTCAAAATATTCTTTAAACCCTTTTTAAGTACTGGCATATATTAATTTCTACAAAAACGTTTATAAAGCTGCACAACTACTTGATGTGACATCTATACAAAATATATGAGTATTTATTAGAATTATATGTTCCATCTTCAATGTCCATGTAAGCCTCGAATTTATTTATAGTTAAATTTTTTAATAGCTTTATATCAGTGGTTTTTTTTGATAAAATTATTCAGTTAAGTATAATTAATCTGTATGTGTAGTAAAACAACGTAATTATACTTAGCTGAGTTTTAATTTTCACCTACAAATTTAGGTAAGTTATCTTTATAAAACATTGTGGATTTATACATTTTCATATTATATTAATACATAATATTTAATAATATATTTATAAATTTATAAATATATATAAATTATTTTTTATTAATTATTGAAATAAGTTTTTAGTAAAAGGAAACACTAACTTCGTAAACCATGATTACATCACCAAACGTTCTCTGAATAATTTTATTATATGTTTCTTCTTGCATGTTAAAGTACATTTACTAACCCCGTATTAACTGAAAATTAAAGGATTATATAGGTACAAAGTCATACGTCTACAATCTTTATTTATGTAGTCATTAGAGGTAGCAGTGGCTATAACGTAACTCAATTTTATATGCTGTGTTCAAATCACTGGTTTATTCGTTTAGAAGTCGTATTTAGCCTACAAATACGTTTTGAAGAGGGCTATTTTACAACGTATCTGATGTGCACATAAAATAATAGGCTCTACAGTGATTAAGATCAATGTTACGGTGTGTTTTGTTTAATAAGCTTTTTTGCAGGCATATATGAACACTTTCTTGCAACACATTAGATAATTCATGAAAATCATAATTCTGGGTAACAGAGACGATAATGCGACTTTATTGTAAACTGTCTGGCAATGACCTTAGCATTTGTGTGTTAGATAAGTTAGCCTAGACGCCAAGAAAAGAGGCTTTTATCACCATTACAAAAAGTAATTTTTCTGACCTCTGTAACTACGTAGGAAAATGCACCAATTTTCCCTGTGCTGGTCTGTTTTCAAATACGATTAAGGACACGACCGTTTGAACAAAATGCGTGCAGAATATGCCTAAACCTTGCTCCAAATAAAATATAGGCACTAAGCACGATTTTATGTATAGCTTTTATAAATATATGTAAACAGTACATATAATGTACTACATAATAACGCATGATATACCTAGTAAACAACGTCAGCATCTTAAGTAGACTACGTTACAAGGAAATTACAATTATTAATTTTCCTGGAGAAAAATATTAGCCAGTCGGTAGAGTAGTTAATATCAGAATTCAGTAGCACAATTAAATTAACATTCGCTGTCTTAGTAACCCAAATGTATCGACTTATCAGAATGACGGCCTACTATCTAACGTTATTAGTTTTATACAAGAGACGGTAATTGAATCAACATTCGCTAAAATGCAAGAGGAAATTGTGTGGTTCAAATCAACACTGCTGAAGTTATTTTATGCAAAATAAATCAGAAATCTGCAAGTTCAATGCCTTGTTCTTATGGTATGGTTGTCAGTATGTGCTAGATGTGTAAAACAAATATTTAGTTCACACCATCTAGTTACTTACGGACACCATTTAAGTACCACACACCTTCGTGCATTAGAGGACAAAGTCTGTAAGTATTTTAACTAATACACAACGCAAAATCCAAGGTCATTGACAAAAATTGTCCTATTTATAATTTTGCTGTACCCCGTGCTGTATAATTTCAAGTGCTGAGTAAGAGGATTCTGCTAAGTAGAACTTAAAAAAATAATTCAAGGGAGGAATCATAGTATCGATCTTAGATTCGCCAGTTTTGTAATCAAAATTTATTTTAAAAAAAAAAGTTCTTAAAAATTTTGTAGATACCAAGGCGTGACACATACGTCAAACACTGTGTTTGCTAAATTAAATAGAGCTGAGTTATTTTGAGCATTAACTTTGGTGGAATAAAATGAAATAAACAGCTAATCTTCAAGGATTACTTTGAATGTGATAGAACTGGTAATCTGACAGTAAAACAGTCGCAAAATCAAATCATTTCTACGAAATGCCACTCACACTTTCAATACCAAATAGTGAAAAAAAATCGCCACCTTCTAGGATAACTGTTTGTTTCAAGTATAGCAGGTCTTGGTAGAGCCTTTAATAATATGTTAATAAATAAAAAAGTTAATTCAACTAAGTGAGACTTCAATTGTATCTCTCACTGTTTTGTAGATAGTTAGTAGGCCCTATATGAGATACTCGTCAAACTAAATCAAATTTTGACAGTGTAAGATTTCACTAACAAACTAATTAATTTGTTTGTTTGAAACACGTGTAGTTGAGTACATTGCTTAGGAGAAGTTAATAACGAGGTTAATAATAATTCTAAATAAGACGTCATCGGGTAGAAATTCTGTCTTTGCAAGAGAAATTTAAAATAAGGTGACTGCATCACTAAATGAAAGAATATTGCGCATAAATTACTGTATGTGTAACTTTACGTATTAATAATTTTAGAGCATAGAAATTACTTCACACGTGTGGCCTTAATTTTTTTAGGTGGTTTCAGGTAGTGGGGTTACCTGAGGTGAATTTGATTTTTACAAGCTGCATAAATATAACCAAAACGCCGAAAGAAGAAACCAACCAGGACTCTAAAAAATTGCCACGGAGGCTGCCATGACGCCAGTTCCAGCCACAGATGGGCGGAGCTTAAACGGCGTGACGTCATAGTTGTATTTTAGCAATAATTTTAGCTAACTGAACCCAACGGAAATAAAACTGCCTAGAGTTTTGGACGGAACAGTTATTCGGTATAAACCAACGCGACTAACTTTACACAATAAATTTAAATCTCGAGTAGACGCACACGCATATATTAATGCAAATTTAATTCAGACTGAAATGACGTCCATCTCAGTTAATGGAAAAAAAAACAGCCAACATTCAAAAACCTAAATTTAAATCAAGCCACGTGAATTTTGTGCGTAGAAAATATTGGCTATATTTACAATTCCGTATCAAAAATGAATGTAAATCTGAATCTGAATAATCCTAAGAACAGTTTCAAACTACAGCTTTCACGTGATTCGTGGATCTTAATTATCATTCTTGACTTTGTTTAATTGTAGTTAGCCTTTTTTTAATTTTTTGTAAACTTCAGGTCCGTTTCACACGAGCCATTACATACTACTCAATTCCATAATTAATAAAAGTTTGAATTCTCATTACCAAGTAGATATGCTTTTAAAAAGTATACGCAGGGCGAAACATACACTGCAAGTTTAGAATTGCGGAGGTTTAACTAGTTCATACGCAAAACGACTTCACTGCTCATAAATCCAGGGTACTGGGCAAAATTAGTATTCGCAAAGTGTGCAGTATTACGAGAGTCTACTCTAAGAACACGTCTTCGACAAAACCTAATAAAATCCCTTACGGCTTTGAAACTGAGTCATGGTTACTTTTAATGGACGCACTAACTGTCATTATATCAGTTAAACAGGCAGAAATAAAGAAGGAAAAACTTAGATGCTTCAGAGTCGCATTAAAAGCATTACGTTTAAATTTGTGGGGACTGAATTTATTTCCCGCAGTTTCTGTTCGTTTTTGGCATGTTGGTACCGTATTTACGATCCTGAAAATTTCATATTTCCACTTGATTGATTGGCGCATGAATTTAGTGCCCGAGTGCATGGAAATGCTAATTTTCCATTACAAGGAAGGATACAAAATAGGTGTATAAAAGTAGCTCCTAAGCGAAGCTTTCAACAGCGTTCCCTCATTTGTCACCTACAATAAGCTGCTGTTGAATGGAGAATCCGTCGAATGAACTGGAAATCAATGCCTGTGATTAGTGGGAATTTCTGGAATACGGCGGTAATCGCCATTAATTAGTGAAATTAGTTATCACCGAAGCAATCAGTAAGCCACCATTGATTTCCAGCGAAGGATATTTTAGCGAATTGACTAATGCAGTGACACTTGGACTATTTCAGGTTTCGTATGTACACCAGCAAATAAGTCAAGTTTACCTTTCTGAATCATTTATTAATTTTGAGAAAGTGACATGCGATTCTGATCGTCCTACCAGAACTTTTTTCAGTAACACCAGGGCAATTGTAAATCTCCAGAATGCTTTGCGCTGTTGCCTTTTAAAGGATCGGCGGGTTTAAGAGCATTAATTTCACAGGTGAGAATAGAAAAACGACTAAATATATACATTACAGCTTCACGGAGTTACATATATACTTTGAGTACATTTCTGTCTTAGAGAAAGGAATGTTACTTACACCTTGTAAACTTGCACATGGCGTGTTGCAAATTAATTATACATAATTAAAATACTTGATACTTTTACCTTAAATCTTCTCTGGAATGAGAAATATTTATGTGAACAGAATTTTGGAAAATAGAGAAATGAAATGAAATTGGAAAATTCTACAAGGCACGGTGGCAGATTCCAATGCAAGGAAGTTACTAAGAAAAATATTGTATTGTTTTATTGTTTGCAACAGACGTCGTTATTTCCCCAAAAGCTATTAAGCTCTTGTTTGGTTTCATATCTTTGCAACCTTGGGAATATCCCGAGTCCTTCGCTAAAAATGACATTTTCTGGAACAGCAACTACTTTTATGTTTCAATAAAAAAAAGGAAATATGTCGGGACGGTTTACAAAAAATAACAGTGTTAATAAGAATTGGAAATAAGTGCAAGCATTAATAATCGATGCACTCTGTACAAAGCTGTATATCTTGGCCACTGTGACACGTATTTACCTATGTTATTTTAGACTAAATGTGCAGTTAAAAAACTAAATTAGACACATTGTGTACTTCTCAAAAGTCTTTTTTTTAACGACATTTGCTTTGGTTGAACCCGACAACTGCTTAGTGTCTGATTCTTCAAGCAAAAGGCTTGAAAATACTGCAATAAAAGCTATTAATTATATTATAACCGCACTGGTAAACAAATACTGATTAACAAACAAAATAGAATTATGATGCTCAGAACTTATAACCTACTAATGCTGGTAGGTTCCAGCATAATTAAAAGAGTGGTAGGTCATATACTGTTAACTAAGGCGTAAATTGGTCTTTCTGTGATTTTTGAAATCTCGTAACTTCGAATAAGTAACACTTCCCCGTGATTGGTTCTTTTTACCACGTTGCATGGTCGCGCGAGATTTCAGTATTCAATGTTTACGTGAAGTTCTCCGCTGCGATAGGCCAGTTCTCTGCTGAGAGGTGTCTGAGGGCTGGACCAGCGATCACTTATTTCCATTCGTGCCGAGACCTTGTGGTTATAGCTGGTTCCGGACGAATAAGCACTTTTGGAACAAACTTTTGAATAATTCCCTTCCGATACCTGCGGATACTTTCAACGTAAATACTGATCGGAATTTTCGCAGCAACATTAACAGCGAATCACTAAAGAAAACGGTTCTGTGTATTGACCATGGGCTTATACCCCTCCTTTTTTCCACTCCCTGGAATTGTAATGCTCTTGTAGGGAGAGCTTGCACGCTAAGTTTAAAAAAAATGTAAAATATTCGAATTTCTAGTTTAAAGTAATTAATAAAATAAGTATGCAGCTAGCATACTGAATCATACTTTTGTACATTTTCAAGGGGTACAAACCCTTGGAAATATTACAATTTTAATCCCGGTCAGCTCATATTCCTAATCTGCTAGGTTTTTCCCCCAACTGCAAGCCACACAAAACACAGCTGTTCCAGGCCACACGTAGACACGTGGGAACGGAGTCATACACAATTACGCGCTTGGTATTAACGTCTAATTGCTTAGGTAGTATTATTATTTTTAATTTGGCGACAAATAACATTTATTTATTTAAACACGTTAGATCAGAATTTACTGTGACGACCACACATTTAAGTTTTTAATAATTTCACAGAAGTAAGCTGGTCGACGCAGGCATTCCAGTAATAAGGTATACAGCAAGTTCATTTTTACATGCTGTATAAGTATAACAAGAACCCTGAAAGGAGAAATTAACCAGAACTATAAATAATTATTCACATAGAACTAACTTTGTACGCCTATAACCGAGAAATCTTTGGTTTACACCGAATAACTCTGTTCCGTCCAAAGTTATAGACATTTTTTAGTTCCGTTGGGTACAGTTACCTAAAAATGATGCTAAAATAGAACTGTGGTGTCACGCCGTTTAAGCTACGCCCATCTGCAGCTGCAAATGGCCATTTATAGCAGCCTCCGTGGCAAGTGTACTTCAGATTGAAATGAAACTCATCTCAGTTAATGGAAAACATAGTCAACATTCAAAGACCAAAATATAAATCGCACCACATGGATTTCCTGCGTTTAAATTACAGACTATGTTTACAATTTAGCATCAAAAAGGAATGTAGATATTACTCTGAATAATCCTAAGAAATTTTTCAACATACAGCTTTCAAGTGGTACGTGCTGTTCAATCGTTATTCTTGACCTCGTTTGTTTGTAGTTAGTCTTTTTTTAAATTTAATACAATATTCATGCCCGTTACACACGAGCCATTATTTGCTACTCAATTCCATACTTTTAGAAGTTTTAGTTCTCATTATTACGAAGTTATCCTATTGAAACTAATAGGTCTACTTAATTATTGTTCTTTGCACACAAAAGTATTACACTGCTCAGGGCTTTGGAAAGTGAAAGGCTCTTCCAATCAGGGCTTTGGAAAGTGTCTCAATTAGCTATGAAGAAGCGTAAGTCACAAAAATTTTTCGGGGAGAAATATATAAATAGGAAATTAAATGTGTACTCAGAGTGCATGATCAATTAATTAGTTATATTCTGTGACTCCTAGTAAGTAGGTTATTTAATATAAAATACGGTTAAATATAAGTTACATGCAAAGCTCGTTATTTTGCAGACAGCAATTTAAAAAGAAACTTGTCTCCACTTTGTGCCGGAAGGGTAAACATTCGACTCGCACAGGTACAGTCATATAACATTAAATGCAATGTATTACGCTTTGTTTTCACGAGATTTGTAAGGTGTTGCGACAGCAGCCAAATGAGTTTAAGAAAAATATACACAAGTAGAATATTCGCTAAAATAAATTAACCGGAATAACAGGTTTCATATCACTTCAGATTTATATAATGCGACTCGACTCACCTTGCCTTCGATTATAGCCGGCAAGATGAGTAAAACGTGTGTAACGTAAGTATCGTGTTGTCGAGGAATACTAAAATATGCAAACTGATCAAACAGTAAGCAGTGAGACATTTGGTAATAGCCCGATGCATAAAAAATGGTTTCACACATATGTATATATATATATGTATATATATATATATGTGTGTGTGTGTGTGTGTGTGTGCGTGTGTGTGTGTGTGTAAGCCTACGAATCAAAACTGTATTTAATTTTCAAATATTAGAAAATCATTGCTATACACTTATTATTTTTTTTTTTTACATATTATCTCACTTGACTGGACGAAAGGTCAGTCAGCGAACTCGCTTATTCTCTGGTTCAATCCCAGGCTTCGGAAATTTTTCGGGGGATTTTTCATTACACTTCGGAGTTAAGTAGGACATTAAAAATAGTTAAGTTAGTTTTCCTCAAAATATTTATTGCTTAGGACGTCATTTTGTTGTAATAACCTTGTGACCCCCTTTCCCCTCAACAAAAACCTTAAAAGTCGGGACAATCCCTTAAAGTTTGCTTTTATTGTTAAGCATATGGGGAGCGAATTGTTGTAAATTGCGACCCTTAAAAGGAATTATAAATATTTCGGCCAAGTAAAAATACGTTATAATAAATTGGTTTTCGTTAAAATAAGTACATATTGAGTCCAGTTTTTAAACTTCTTGCTACCCTTTGTGTTTACTACCCACCGACTGAGACCGCTGGCCCATATTAACTACAAAATTGACAAATTTAACCATGGAAATACTACCTGCAGTTTCCATTACCGAATATATTTAAGCAATTTTAAACAGAAAAATAATTATCTATTCATTGAAACTTTTATTATAATATGCTTCATCTTTGCAACCAGGAGAAGTTCGATTTCCTTGGTTAAATGAAATCTTAGATATATGTCATCATCATTCGCTTGAAAATGTTTTGGTATATCACTGAATAATATATGTATTTTGATTTCATTAAACATTTCTTCAATATTACCAGTAAACAACCAATATAAACCATCTGCCAACATTACAACGGTTTTACTACAGAAACGTAACTCCTCATAAGGAAAGAATTGCCATCATATATGTGAAAATGTACAAATTGGCCCAGAATTAGGAACCTATTCTTACACGAACAATCAGATATTTATAACCATACTTTCAGAAACAGAAATAGGTACTAGCCATCTCTTAGTAATTAATCAGACCTTAATCAGGAAAAGGAAGCAGATATCTTGGAACCGACCCTTAGCCATGCACTGTTCTGACTCAACTAACATATTCGTGTACGTTGATGCAAACAGAACGAAACCACCGAAATATTATCCTCAGGCAATTATTATGAGCACTAAAGCAGCACGCATTTCAATTGCAAACATTTTTTGCTCAGACTGTCTGGAATATAAACTTTTCGCCACACTAAAAGCTATTCTGCTACATTAATAACCGCACAGTAATACGTGATATTGTTAAATGTATTGTTAATGCATTACTTAATATAAGAGATAGAGAAACGTTGACGGGGCTTGACAGGTCAGGCTTTCATATGAAGATGGAGAAGTGACAGAATGCAGAGGTGGAAGAAACAGAATTACTCCGAGAAAACCCACAGGCTAACGGCAACATCCGCCGCGTTTCCCACACGCGTAAGTTCAGGAAAAACAAACCCGTGAATTTAACGAAGTTCGTCGATGCTGGCCTTCAAAAACAGCATAAAAATGTGTTTTATTGAGTTTCTATGTCTTGACATTTTTCAGACGTCGAAGGCAATAATCGCGTTTACGGTTCGTTTGTGGAACATAAACTGTTGAAGGTTCTACAGTTGCTGCTGCAAGAAAGAAACATCGGGGACCTCTGTGGCCGAGCTTAGTGAGGTTTTCATCTTCAGGCCTAAATCTTGCAGGCTCGGACCTTGGTAATCCGTTGATAGCGTACTCGCGTCGTGTTTACTCGTAGCTGAATTTATGAGTGGTTAAGTGCGGATGCCTTTCCCCGTCTAGCTTTCTGGAGGTGTTGATAAACAAAGTCAGGCAGGAGACATCTGATGCAACGAATAACGATATCTGCATATGAGCAACAACTAACCCCGTGGTAAGTAGTATTGTAAAATTACTGAAAATAAATACACCGCAGAGGGATGAATTCAGAATGAAACAAAATTAACGTGTTTGATGTCTCCAGTGCAGAACACGTGAAGCAAGGTTCTCCAGGAAAATTTCGTGGTTTCGAAGACCTTCAGGATGGACTCCACTATCCTATGTTTTTGTAATCGAGTCTCGGCTTTTTGTTCATTGGTTGTTGTCCTAGGAGGTAGACATTTTTCACCTCGGGCTTTGTGGCACGGGATTCGTGACTTATTTCCTTGCAAGCCTGTTATTGGCTCGGTGTTTATCCTGGGAGTGTCTGATGAACTACAGCCCAATTGCAAACGCAACATAAAGATGCCTGGTTTTGAAGACTAGCTTGCCCTGAAATGAGTTCGCGAAATATTCCCGTCTCTAATAATGACCTAGTCTTAAAAGACAAATGAAATAGAAATAACACAGAAATAAAAATCATTCATAGGAATTAAACAAAATGCAAATGAATGAGAACTTCAATATGTAATTCTCCTCAGATGAGGACAAAGTGTGGTTGTGGTAGGCCGGCGGATAACGCTCAAGTGTTGGCGTATTCCAGTAATCCTCTTCTCCTCGCGTACCGCGCATCTCAGCTCACACGTTCTCCAGGAACGCCGGAACACGTCTGTCCTGGCGCCCTTCAACGCCAATCTGCTCTTATCGCATCCACGTCGACCGTGCCTCATACAGGAACCACGTGATCATGGTTTCATCTTACTCAAGACATTTTTTTTAAAATAACCGTTTATAAAATAGTTTCCACCACAACGGCAAGTATTAGCTGCGTCCGCGCCGGAGAAAACCTTACGCTAATGTGTGCAGTGAATTGCAATGCAAAATAAACAGTTCCATGTCTTTTTAACCTTATCTCAGGCTATTTTTGTATAAGGGTCTACTTATTTTAATTTCGTAGTATGAATTCCAATAATTAAGGACTTATGCTAAATAATTTACAACTGTTATAAATTAATGTAACATACAGGTCTAATACAAANATTCCAATAATTAAGGACTTATGCTAAATAATTTACAACTGTTATAAATTAATGTAACATACAGGTCTAATACAAACTTAATTATTTTAACTCACTATAAATGTTGTGCATGATATACGTAACACACATTTCAAGGGTAGGGCAGGATACTTACTGTAGTTTTTTTCTGCTAAATTTTTTGGGGAGGGGAGGGGAGCAGGGATAGCATTTTTACTACACGAATGTACTTATCTTGACCTAGGAAAGGACTGCAAGTGTTATGCTCTCACATCTGTAGCCAACGCAGCGGATNATTCCAATAATTAAGGACTTATGCTAAATAATTTACAACTGTTATAAATTAATGTAACATACAGGTCTAATACAAATTTAATTATTTTAACTCACTATAAATGTTGTGCATGATATACGTAACACACATTTCAAGGGTAGGGCAGGATACTTACTGTAGTTTTTTTCTGCTAAATTTTTTGGGGAGGGGAGGGGAGCAGGGATAGCATTTTTACTGCACGAATGTACTTATCTTGACCTAGGAAAGGACTGCAAGTGTTATGCTCTCACATCTGTAGCCAACGCAGCGGATNGCACGAATGTACTTATCTTGACCTAGGAAAGGACTGCAAGTGTTATGCTCTCACATCTGTAGCCAACGCAGCGGATTATAAATTTTATAGAGCAATATTCTGTACAATAGCAACATAAATATTTTTTTGTGTATCTGGGGGCAGAATAGAAGAGGGGGATAAAAGAGCTGAGCCCAGCTGTCATATCTTTTAATTTAAGAGAATGTGTGGAATAAATTAATGTTAAATATAGTTATTGAAATTTACAGATTTCAAACAGTTAATATAGGAAAATCCAAGCAAGGGCAATCCTAGACTGTAGTTTTTAATACACTTATGAAAAAATATTTTGCCATTGTAAGCATTTCCCTTGGGCCATTTCATATAATTCAAATGTGTCCATGTTTATTTCATTTATTCTTTTATTTGTTATTGACAGCCAAATTCAATTCAAGGCTGTTTTACGTTTGCTACGTGATTTTGCACACTATATCAGTTAACATTGAAAATACATAATTTTATATAAGGTGATGGTAAGATAGTGCATATTATGCTAACAATATTACACTAAATTATTTTTGACAAAATTTGAATTTCGTAAGAAAACTCTACTTGAAGTGTTCTGATACAGAAAGGTTTTATGTTTTTTTTTTTCCCTGAATAAATGGGACTAAGTGTTTTTGAAATCTCCCAGGACGTCATTTCAAATGTAGCTTGCCCTGCAAGTGATGGAACGTTTATAAAAAACGGATTTAGTGTGTTTAGACACATGTGAACAGTTTTTATTTTGCGTGTTGGCACAAGATATCGTGATAAAAGAATGCAACAGTCAGGTAAAATATCTGCTCACTAAGTTGTAAAAAAACTGTTATCTAGAATGGCTGTTCCTTAGTTTTTTTTTAATACTGGATTCCAAAGATATGTAGTTCAACAATTATTTATGTCCCGCGCTTAAAAACAGTGAAGGTGTGTTGAAACTCAGAGGCCGGTAGGAACTCCAGGCAAAGTCGTAGTTCTGCCGTTAGCTTGCCACAATGTGTAAGTAAACCTGGCCTACCACTCACTAAAACATTTCAAAGGTCTTTGCTGGGAATCAAACCCAGATCAAATATGTGACAGTAAACAACGCTACGCATTCTAAGACGAAGATAAATTAGTTACGAACTAGTTATATAGTATTTGTTGACCCAGTAATGCCTTATTTAATACACGATATTGATGTGTGCTGGCGATTATCACTAATGTGCTGCTTGCAACTAACACGATACAGTTTTTTCACATTTCGTCAACAACAGTATTGCCTCAAACCTACAGTCTCCTTCTTAAAACAATTTTGAATTGCTAACCTAGGACGTAAAGTTAAGTTTAAAATGCAGAGGATACCAAATAATTTCTAAATATTTATCATTTTCTCAATGAGAAAAATATATTAAATTAATAATAATCTATGACATCTCAGTTTGTAATTTTCTGTATCGCAAACATGAAACCTTAATTTGCATGAATTGTTTAGTACACAATTAATACACTCAAAAACTTTCAGTAACATGTAAAATAGTCCGTAATAAAAATTTGGTAGCCTAAATGCTGTTTGCAGTTTATTGAGCAATTTTGAAAGCTTAGCTGAAAGAATACTTTTCTGTCCATTCTGAGTCCTCCCACAATATGTTAAATTGACACAACAATAGTTAGAAGCGTGAAAATATTAACATTATACTTATTCTTTCTTGTTTATTTTTAGGTACGTAAAACAAATATAAGATAATTATAAATAGTCACAGTGCCGCATATTTAAACGATAGATATTTAATAAGACTTGGAACTAATTTTGTCATCCCGCTGGCAACTTTATAGGAACCGTGCCGGTAGGTATGTCCTTCAAAAAGTAGGCAGACATACAAGGCATTTATTAAAGTTTGTTTTCAAATGGGGTAAGTCAACCAAGAACCAGCAGTATCGAAACTTGGGATAATGAAACATTAAAGTTTGGGACTTCCCTGATTGCAGTCGACTCCGAACCACATGATTACCGTCACGCCGCTCAGCGAGAGCATAATCAGCTTGAACTTGAATCAAACTTGTTTTGACAAGCATGTAAGATTGCAACCGACCTGTTGTGGAAAACTAGAAAGCTTGAATCAAGCGCCTGAGTCAATCTTACTAGTCTCCACATGTCAAGTTTGTAGAAACCTTACCTTTTATGTAGGCCATTCAGGGTCACTTCCAACATTTCTGAAGCCCTGCTAAAAAAATCTACTTCTAGGACATTCCTCCGCCTATTGCAAACAAAGATTAACCGAGTCTAGCAAATTACACCAGAGGGACAAAGGAACACATTCCTGCGCACTCAGTGTAATTATACTTTGCTTGAGAACTATTTCTTATTTTGCATTACCAACACGCCTATTTTCTCTCTGTTTTAATTAATATTAATTATGAATTAAATATTATAATTTACAGATAAAATATAAGTTAAAGAATAGTTTAAACAAAAATAAGATTATTATTGTTGACGGAAGTATAAAAAGCGTGTAACATACGACACATTTAGGAATAAACCAAACACGTCATACATGGGGTGATTTTACAAAGATTTGATTCAAAAAGTGTAAAGAAACCGTGAATAGACTATACCTGCAAGCATTATTCAAGCCATCTGAAAGCTCACCGTTGGCAAATATGTGCCATTCATTAGATATTTGGTTTGAATCAAGATTGGAGTGCATGATAGGACAAGCTTGCTAAGCAAAGCAAATTCAAGTCTAACGTAAGCTTGCTGAGGGCTCACATCCTATCTGGGAGGTTGTTGGCAACGTCACACATCAACCGCACGTGAACGCGACCCTTTCGTCACGAACAGCCGTATTCAGGAGCATAGACTCAAGATGAGGAAGAGCGCTTATTTGTCTTCCGCACATGTACCCAAAGTAGGAGTAGCAGGGCTGTTCTGGCATGCTAGGGAGACATTAGTCGCCTAAGTGCCATTTTATTAACCTGTAAAGTCGTGTCGTGAGGGTGGACTCCTAATTGAAGCTATCCTTTAACCTTTTTAATTTATTTTCCCCCTCCCCCAACTATCGGGCCAGCGTGTTGTGATTGGCTGTTGTCTTCCCCTACCCCTCAGGAGCTGTTCTGTGATTGGCCGAATAATTGGTGGGCACCCTTTCGGCGGACAAAGCGCCCAAGCGACATTTGAGGGACTTTGAAATTTCTGAGCTTGGGATGATTGAAGAAGAGGTGAGAGGATATAAAAGTTGTGGTGTTGGATGTATAGTAGGGTCCTCCTTGGTTCGAATCCCATCGACAGTAATTAAATCATAATTACGTTCGTAGTTGTATAGTCCTTGGTTCGAATTTCATTGAGGTTAATTGAAGCATGGCGTAGTCCTTGGTTCGAGACCCGCCTAAGGTAATTATAAGTAATAGGGTGTAATTGCGTAATGAGCAATTGCGTAAAAAACAATTACGAGAGTAATGAGAGGAACCAAGTACATGTACCGAGAGAGTAATTAAACACTAAGTACACAGGTTTACCCATCGGCTGCCTAAACACAAATGACGAGGTTGGTGATCCAGTCTTTGGTTTGAGTACCGAGATTAATTAAAGTGTAATTACATATATTAATTAAAGCATAATTACGAGCAGCATACTGAACTCCAACACAGAGTATAAAATTGAATAATAATAATAATAAATCAGAGTCCAAAATATATCGGGAGCAAGTATACGGCCGCTCAGCACGAAGGCTGGATTATACACCTCGTCAACTTGGACGACATATACGGGAGATATATATTATTTTTAATTGATACAGTTTTCGTTAAACATTGTGTTAAAGAGATTTAACCCGAATCCCTGTTGTAAAGATCATCATTAATTTTAATATGCATTTTAAATAATAATAGCCACACAATCATGCTAATATCATGTCGAAATACTTTAACCAAGCGCAAAATTTCGCAGAGTTCACGGTTACCTGGAGGGGACATATTCTTGCTGTCGGGAGACAGTGTTTACATTTGTTGCCGCCAGGCGCACTGAGATAGCTGCGGCAGTCCTCAGTCGATTCGCAGATGCGGAAGAGAAAACATATACGCTCTCTGTATGGGGAAGGGGTAGACAGCCCTGGGGAAGGACGAGGGGGCGATCATGGTTGGATTGAATGCCGACAGGCGTGCGGAAAACGTGGCCGAAGACAGTCTGCCTTCACCCTTGGAAGAGCAAATATGCATGCACTCTGAAGAGAGGAGGGGTGCAAAACATCCCGTCGTGTATCAATAGCCAGCATTCTAGGCGACCACATGCCTCCATATTTTGCCGATGGGTGCGCTGATATCGTGGCGGGTGACCTCAGTCTGCCTTCACCCTCGGGAGACCAAACATGTACGCTCTCTGAAGGGCAGAGGAAGGAACGCATATCCCCTCCTGTATCGATCGCTTGGCGGGTGACCGAAGGGGCTAATTTCCCCCGATCACCTTTCTCAATAGAAGGTTGGTTTGAATGGAGGTTGGTTAACAATTACGTGTCTTCGAGCGCAGTTGTGTGTGTATATTTGAGTGTGTGTGTAAGTGCATGTTTTGTGTGTTTGTAGGAGACTCCAACTGTGTAAAAGTATATGTGTAAATCCCGCCATTAGAGTTCGCTCAAACCACATCTCAATGGTTGAACTCTCAGTTAGGCTAAAGTACCTGCATAACATACGTACTAAGTTTGTGAACATTTGCCGAAAGCGATACCAATCAAGTCTTAAATTACTAATTGTGTCAGCAATGTACACAACTTTATATCTCTAAATACGAAATATCTTCGATAACATGTCGTCCCAGCCCATACTATTGTATATATAATGATACAAGTAAAATTTATAGTTTTTTTATAAGTGTTAGACACGTTATAATTGCAACTCGGTAGACACACATTCATTAATGTTTAGAATAACTCTGAAACTTACATTTATAATTGCAATGTTAATTTTTTAAATATATGCACGCACACCGATGATAATTACTGTTGCATTATGTAACCTTTATTAATAAATATATACTCAGACCAACAACCAGGGTTTGGTTAAACAAACTGCGTTTTTAAATTTTAAAATTTTTTATTTCATAAGCGATGCACAACTGTTAACGACGTTTTAAGACACACACGCTCGTAATTTGTGTTCGAAAATATATTTTTATTTAATAAGTAAATACCTTATTACATTACTTGCTGCAGTGTTAGTTGCTAAAATATGTGGGTATATATATATATATACACACAATTTACCGCCGTAGTGTTTTTTTAACGAGTTTAGCACATACTTGTGAGCAATATGTATGCGATTTTGTATTTTTGTATTCATATATAGTGTTTAATGTTTTAATAATGTAAAAAAAAATTTATGCTAAAAATATAGATTTTTTATTTGGTATAAAATATTGATTGATTTGTTTGAAGTGTATTAAGGTATACACCATGTTTTTTTTTTTTAATTTAAGTGGGATGCTAAATTGTTGATACACGCACACGATGCGATGTGTTCTTGTTCGAAGTACCATCTCTACTGAAACCCTTAGACTTATCGTGGCGCTTTCTATCGGTGGAGTTTGGAATCACATGGGCCCCGTACCTACACCCTCTCTGATAACTGTTCCTTAGTTGGCTGGCTCTCGCAGCTTCAACGGCCGTCAGAAAAAAAAGCAGGCTCGCGTGCGCATTCACACACACTTATACACACATATTTTAGCGACTAACACTGCTGTTAGTAATGTAATAAGCCACTGACTTATAAATTAAAATTATATTTTCGAACACAAATTACGAGTGCGTGTCTCCCAAAACGTCGTAAACAGTTGTGTATCGCTTATGAAATCAAAAAATTAATTAAAACGCAGCTCGTTTAACAATGCTCCTGGTTGGTGTTTTGAGTTCTTTTTTATATCAAAGTTACATAATGCAACAGTAATGATCATCAATGTCCGTCCACATTTTTTTAAAAATCAACACTGCAATTATTAATGTAAGTTTCAGAGTTAGTCTACACATAATGAATGTGTGTCTACCGAGTTGCAATTGTAACTTGTGCAACACTTACCAAAAACTATAAGTTTAACTTGGGCCATCATGTGGCCATAGTGTGGGTTAGGACGACATGTTATCGAAGATATTTCGTATTTAGAGATATAAAGTTGTGTACATTGCTGACACAATTAGTAATTCAAGACTTGATTGGTATCGCTTTCGGCAAATGTTCACAAACTTAGTACGCATGGTATGCAATTACTTTAGCCTAACTGAGAGTTGAACCATGGAGAGGTGGTTTGAGCGAACTCTAATGGCGGGATTTACACATATGCTTTTACACAATTGCACTCTCCTACAAACACACAAACATGCACCTACACAAACACCTAAATATACACACACAGCTGCGCTCGAAGACACGTAATTGTTAACCAACCTCCATTCAAACCAACCATCCTTTGAGAAAGGTGATAGAGGGAAACTAGTCCCTTCGGTCACCCGGCAAGCGATCGATACAGGAGTGGATGTTTTGCACCCCTCCTCTCTTCAGAGAGCATGCATGTTTGCTCTTCCAAGGGTGAAGGCAGACTGTCTTCGGCCACGTTCTCCGCACGCCTGTCGGCATTCAATCTAACCATGATCGCCCCCTCGTCCTTCCCCAAGGCTGTCTACCCTTTCCCCATACAGAGAGCGTATATGTTTTCTCTTCCTGATCTGCCGATTGAGTGATGTCTGCCGCCACGATCTCAGTGCGCCTGGCGGCAAAAAATGTAAACACTCTCTCCCGACAGTAAGAGCATGCCCCCTCTAGGTACTTGTGGACTCTGCGGTATTTTTTCCTTGGTTAAAGTATTCCGACATGATATTAGCATGATTGTGTGGCTGTTATTATTTAAAATATATATTAAAATTAATTGTGATCTTTACAGCACGGATTCGGGTTACATCTCTTTAACACAATGTTTAACGAAGACTGTATCTATTAAAAATAATATTTCTCCCGTATATGTCGTCCAAGATGACGGGGTTATATTCAAAAGAAACTAGTGATATAATCTCTGTCTGCATCCAGCCTCCGAGCTGAGCCGCTGTATATGTAATTATGCTTTAATTATCATATGTAATTATGCTTTAATTATCATATGTAATTATACTTAAATTAATCTCGATTTGACTCGAACCAAAAACTGTATCACTAACCTCCTCAGTTGTGTTTAGGCAGCCGATGGGTAAACATGTTCACTTAATTTTTAATTACTATCTTGGTACATGTACTTAGTTCCTCTCATTACTCCCGTAATTGTTCATTACGCTATTACTCATACGAAATTACACCTAAGTGCATTTAATTACCTTAGACAGGTCTCGAAACAAGGATTATGCCATGCTTCAATTAACCTCGACGGGATTCGAACCAAGGAGGGCCCGACTGTACATTTTACACCACAATTTTTCTCTCCTCTCACCTCTTCGTCAATCATCCTACACTCAAAAAATTTCGAAGTCCTTCAAATGTCGTTTGAGCGCTTTGTCCACCGAAAGGGTGCCCACCAATTAGTCGGCCAATCACAGAACAGCTACTGATGGGTAGGGGTAGACAACAGCCAATCACAACACGCCTCCCAATGGGTGGGGGAGGGGGAAGATTAAGTAACAAGGTTTAAAAAAACCACCAATTAGGGGTCCTCCCTCACGACACGACTTTACAGGCTAATCAAATGGCACTTAGGCCACTAATGATTTCTTAGTATGCCAGCACAGCCCCGTTACCCCTACTAACCAACATTGACCTACCCCAAATCAACACAACTGTTAAATCACATGGTAAACACTGATGAACGTATTTTTTTATATCTTAATTTTAAAAATACAATAAATTTTTATACAATGAAATACTTTCACCGATTTGAATTTAATTTAACCTCATTATAAATTGGTTAGAGGAAGTATACATACATTTCAAATCACTTGTTAACTAACCAGTGCTCTAACCTCAAATACAATCCATGCCGTTTTTTACTAGACGTGTTGGCAGAAAAGCAGTTCAGTGTTGGGACACGGAGAATGGTCGTGCGCATTCAGCGAGAGCGGTCTTCCTCGTCCTTAGTCTGTATTCAGGACCTCGTAGCAGACACAACAAGACGGAATATCAGCAACGTGACGAGAGTATACATCATGAGTGTAGCCACATTAGATTCTGAGGCATTTTTTACAGTAGTGAAACATACGAATAAAGCGCTCTGCCGACCAAGTGTGCAGCCACGGTGTTCAAATGGGAAATCAGAGTAAAGAAGTTCGTTCTCAATGCATCAATTACAAAGATAACTGTTTACAACAAAAAAAATTACATTACATGCGAATTTCTTAGAGAACATTGCCACGTTAAGAAATTTTTATAAAAGTATATTCATTTCTAATATTTTTTGTATAACGTAAATTTTAATACTAAATTTTTGAAGAAAAAAAATTAAACATCAACATTTGCAACATTTCTTAACGTGCCAGTATTCCTTCAGAAATGTTACATAGAATTTTTCTCGAAACTGTTATCTTTAAAATTATTGTGTTGAGGAGGAATTTCTTTAACGTTGATTTTCCATTGAAGGCTTGGTTGGCAGAGTCTTTCTCCTCACTAAAACGTTCCAGTTGTAAGTCGGAAATGGCCGGGGATACCCCTTCGAGTGAGTAAAGAGATTTGGGCGGCTCTTGACATCGAGGTCTTGAGAGCCAACGAGGGTGAAGCGAGGTGATTATGGAACAGCGCTGGAATGCAAGGGCGGGGGAACAGGATATCCCCAGGAAAACACTCCGTCCAGTGGCATCGTCCGGCACGATTTCCACATACGCAAATCCGTGAGCGAGCCCACCGGTTCACTTAGGTGAGTGGCGAGTAGTCTAACCACTGTACCACCGCGGCCCCTTATACCCATTCGAATTGTTTTAACTCTATAGGTGTATTATTGTCCGAGGTGTACGTAACATAGAGGAATAAACAGCTTCCAAAATTCACTTTCAATCAATCAAATAATTATTTCATCCAGTTGACCATATGTAGGTAAATAGTGATTTAAAGCATAACGTGGAAGAAATAAAAAGTTCAAGAAAATTAATACAGTCCAATTTACACAGATCAAAGTGCTGTAGTATTGCTGCAGTACTCAGTTCAAATAGCATCATAATAATTTTATAATAATTATTTTAATACAAATAATTGTTGTGTGAAACAAGAAATGCAAAGAAAGTTACACGACTTAAACCTAAAAAAAAAGCATTGACAAGCATTAACAATACAAGCAACACATTCTTATCCAGATTAGAGAAAATAATGAAATGTACAGTAACGCGAGTATGACGGGCCCAAAAATGTTTTGTCTGAAATGATAGTTATTAATAGTAATTGCTGGAACTACAGTTAGCTTCGTTACAGTCGAAAACGTTTCCCAACTCCAAGCTGTAAAATATAAATTTATTACTTCGTGTGCAGAAATTTCATCCCATTTATCCCAAAAGCGTTGAGATGATAAATTAATAGTTGGAAAAAGGGTTTTTTTATACCGATTCAGACCCAGAGTACACAGTTGTGTTCTTTCCCCGTGTAGGTAATTTTTGGCCTGTACTGCACACTGCAAAGCTCATTGACCAATGATCCTACTGGTATAGGTCATAATTGGTTCATATTATTGCAGTCAAGCAAATAAACTATACAGCTTATTGGCTGTGGCAACGCAGCAAGCGTTGTGTCGACTTGAGTACACCACGCGTCATAAACGTTTTGTTAGCAACACCTGAAACCGCATGTTAAAGTGGGCCTGAAAGGGTTAACGTATTATCCCGAGTACGACGTCGGAAGCTGGCGCCAATACTGGCACCACCAGCATACCGCCAGCATACCAAAACGTTACGTTACTGGTTGTTGCCCGTGACACAGACCTTTATATGTATATATATGTCTGTGGTGCTGGTAACAACCAGTAACGTGTATACATATATTACACTATTATACACTGAAGAGCCAAAAAAACACTGGTACAACTGCCTAATATCGTGTAAGACACCCCGAGCACGCAGAAGTGCCGCAAGACGACGTGGCATGGACTTAACTAATGTCTGAAGGTATGCAGGAGGCAATTCACACCACGAATTCTGCAGGGCAGTCCACAAATCCAATCTGCGCCATTTGGAGAAAGGGTTGCACGTCTGTCACGTTTAATGATTCTCGTCAGTCGTCGTTTGTCCCGTTCTTTCACGATATTTTTTCCCGGCCGCAGCGATGTCGAAGATTTGATGTTTTACCGGATTCCCAATATTCGCGGTACACTCGTGAAATGGTCGTACGCGAACATTCAAATGTTGTCGCTACCTTGGAGATGCTAAGTCCGATATCTTGTGCGCCGACTATAACACCACGTTCAAACTCACTTAAATATTTATAACCTGCCATTATAGCAGCAGTAACCGATCTAGCTGCCGACCGCATCGCGTTACTCTGATTGGTTCCATGCCTCTGTTATTTGCATACGCACGTCTATACCAGTTTGTTTGGTTCCTCAGTGTAATATAATATTACACTAATATAATCACACACACACACACACACACACACATATATATATATATATGTGTGTGTGTGTGTATGTAATAAGGTTTTATCGCGTAAGTTATTACAAGGAAATCACTAGTACTTGTCAGACAATAAGAGTCCTCTTATGCAACACCTGGAACTAAAAATGAATGCGTAAGTAAAGGGCCTAAGGCGCTCGGTTTCGCCTCTTTTGTAGAAGTTCTTCGCTTTGCACGTCATAATTTCGGATTCATGGTAATTACTGACAATGTACGGTTGTAGAAAATTTAGATTTTACGAGTGGATTAATATTTTCGTACTGAATTGTAATTGTTTACTATCTGCTAGATGTAAAAAGTCGAGAACGTATTGATAAAATATGATTACGTTCTCGAATTTTTGCAACAAGCAAATACCACACAACCAAAATTCAGCACAAAATATTAATTAATTCGTGAAATATAAATTTTCTATAACCATACATTGTAACACTCTAAAGTTAAAACGGCGATAACTTAGCCAAATCAGTGAAAACAGTGAAAATTGCGCGACTGATAATCAGTGACATTTAACTATATAATATGGTGGCTGAATATCAGTGATTTATTTGTGATTACCACATGTCAAGAATTCCACTGCTTTAAGTCACTTGTTTCCAGTGAATTTGCTTGATTCGCCAGTCGGCAGTAACTTATCAACTGTATTTCACTGAATGTTATTTCGCCGATCAACGTCACTGATTCGAGCCTAGAGTGTTAATTGCTGTGAATCCGAAATCACGACGCGAAAACGAAGAATTTCTGCAGAAGAGGTGAAGCCGAGCGTTAAAAATATGCGGTGAGTAAGCGGGGGATAATGCTGGTGGTGTTGCGTGTTTCGTGTCGGTAGCCAATTAGCGGCCGAAACGCAAGGGGTGTTGTATTGTCGTTGGACGATTGGAGCAAGCACGCAGGCGTGCTCGCCGAGTGCGGAGGACGTCCGCGACGAACACGCGTCGCTAACGAGCCGTGAGTTCTCAAGCCACGCCGCAGTGGGGACAAAAGTTCCAGTTTCAGTGCGGGTCGCTCGTCGGGCTCCGGAGTTCTCAGAAACCCTTCTCCATTCTCCGGCGGAGCTGGGGGAAATTTCTCGCCCCAGAGGACATCTTTGCCGGCCGGATCCGCCGTGTCCAAGGTCGCGCGACCGAGCCAGCATCCTTCGCCGCGGATTTTCTGGTCCGCTTGTCGAGAAGAAATGGAGCTCGCGCCCGCGTTCAGTGTTAACTCGTCTCGCGATGTTGAAGTAAATATAGGGGGAGGGAGCGTGCTAAAAAAAACAGAGAATGAAATTAAAATATCTATTCGCGCCTTTTAACTTGCTGCAGGAACACTTGTAGTTAATTGTTCGGTCTGCCGTGTTAAAATATTTTATTCAGTTAACTCTGGCTATGTTGAATATTTATGAAGGGATTGCATGAAGCTATTAACACTAATACTGTACTCCACCTGCACTCGTAATTCTATGGATGTCCTTATTTAATCTTGAATGAAATGAATAATTAGGAATATTTGAACAAAACACCAAGCAGGGCACACACACTCACACACACATATATTACATATTTAAACAAATTTTGCCATGTACAGCGACAATGTACTATAAAGAGTTAATTTTAACATAAAATGTATTCAAAATACACTTTGCATGATAATAAAAAATGCAAAGAAATTGATTCAAATATTTCTATTAAATAAATATACTCCAGTTATCAATGTTTTTTCGTTGTAATTTGAGATGATTGGTTTACAAATGATACCTTCCTACAATGTGAATATATGTCTACGCAGTGCGGTGAACAAATTAACAAAATAAATTAAATATTGTTTTTAAATATAAAAAACACCAAAGCAACCAAAATTGGAATGATTAATTTTTTAATAGCTCAAATTTAATATTTAAATGTTTTTCTTGAGTTCAGAAGTTGTTCTTAATGTCATTATTGAAGTTATACTTCTTTTGGCCCGTTGGGGGTAAAAGTTTAGAGTGCAACGGAAGTTGGGTGCGCACACCGTAACGAAATTCGACAGTGAACGTGGTAGGGGTATGACCCAACGCGCATGCGCGTATCGTTTAGCTATATACAAACGCAAGATACACAACATAGCACGTGATTATATTTAAAACCGACAGAAAATCAGTTCATGTAATAAGCAAATTGAAAAACATTTAATTTGTATAGTTTGAATTCAATTATGATATAGGATAGGATAGAATGAATATAAGCGTGAAATTGTAACATACGAAATGAAAATTTTATTTTAGTCACGCCAAAAAAGTAGTAAAACTTTTAACACGCGTACATAAGTGCACGTACCCATTATTTTTTTAAATTATTCTGCAATATGCTTAGTGTAATACCATGATATCTATAATATTGTTTCAAATATATGTATTACTATAATTCTTTGTGATAGAATGCATTGTGAACTTGTGTGTGAATCTGAGTATGCATTTTATTCTATGAAATATTTTGAAAATAAAGCAGCTACAAATAAACAAAAAATCATTAAAAGAACTGTACTGTGAAGAAGCGAGATTAAAAAAAAAACAGCAAGAAATATAGTTATCCATAAGTTACAAGAAATTTGAATTCTATAAATAGATAATAAATCTATTACACTTTAATGATCCCGTCAATTAAATAACTCCGCAAAATTCACGCAAGGGTTAATTTAATTTTTTTTTTTCAAAGTGCATAAGTTTCGGATGAATTTTGTGGCGCTTATTTTTTTAATACGTTGCATTCTACCCACCAATAATTGTAAATGAGATTATTGGTTATAACACCAATGTACTGTTATATTTCACTATTATGCTCAACAAGTAGCTAAATATTTTAACAATTGCCATCGTCAACTTTTCCAAAAATGTTAATTAGAGTGTTCGTTACACATTTATCTGCAAAAATTCTCTTGCGCGAACAAATTCAATTACTCAACAATTAGCGCGGTTTTGTGATAGCTGCGTGAAAAATCAACCAAATGAAAAAAAACAAATATCTGTCTTACAGCAGTTTTATGTCCGAGCAGTAATTTATTTCCCATAACACAATTCCAAAGCTAAGAATTACGCAATATCACTGCTAAATGAACGTGCTGCTTTTTTTTTTTTTTTTTTTGCCCACTGTGCATCTTTCAACAGTCATATTAAACTTATTTATGACAACTTATTGTCGACAGGAGACTCCCTTGACTCACAGACTAAAGATGTGGTAGACCTATCATCTTATTTTCGTTCGGAGTGACATGAACACCATGGAATACTTGATACCAGAATGGCTAGAAGCTAGGATCGAACCTGGTTGGCCCCGCATGCGGATAAAGTGTGTCGCCACTACGCTCGGTACCGTATTAAAAAAAATCCGTAAATATAGTGACTAGCATTAATGGTCCATTAAGAGGAGCTGTGAAATTGTTATAACAGTAGATATTAAAATATAACAAGTATTGAGGGTTTTCTTTTTGCCAGGCTTTCATTCTAGGGATATAATTTGAAATTTTCATTTTATAGGGTATGTTATAACCTAATGTTTTTTATTACTTGACTTATTATTTCGCTACTGATTTCACTTTTAGATGTAGATTTCGTTTGTGTATTATTTGTGTAGTATTTAGGAACTTTTTTTATTCATATTTAATTGTTTATGAGACATTTCTTATATTACAAATTATAATATTATTGTAGTTATAATTTATTCAAGTAAATATAAAATAAGAAGTGAGGTATTTTAGTTGCCACAGTTTAAAAATCAAATTATTTAATGAGATGGTAATGCGTGGTACTACATGTCTTATTCGCTGCCAACATTAGAACATATACTCCAGTCATCGTCAGTGACTTACTTACAAAGATTTATTTTGAAAGTTCTTTACAAAACTGCAGGCTATATCATGCAGGGAAGAATCAAATTATAGTTCTGCAGTCGGTTTTTCAAGCTGGCTGCAACTGAACTGAACTACAGTACCGGCAACATGTTACGTAACTTGATTACAGTTCTAAACGTTTCAGGAACAGTCCTCGTATTTCTGACGTTTCTTTTCGCCGTTTTCTGCGTGTTAGGAGTACAATGGTGGTCTGAAACTGGGCAAACATTAGGTAGACCGAATTCTTCGTTTTCTGAGCATTTGCCCATCATTAACCAACCCCACGCCAATTACAGCTGTCATTGTCACATGGCCAACAGTGATGAAAGTGTTTATTTATGTATATTAATTTAAAAAATACAAACACTCTTATGTGAACAAAATGTTTTAACAAAATTTCTATTAAAACAAACTGCATTACAAATTGGTTAGAGAAAGTTTACAAACCTCTCAAAACACTTGTTTGCTAAACAATTTTCTAACCTCAAATTCTATATACATCGTTTATGATAGTCGTGTTGATAGAACAGCAGTCCAATGTAGAGTTCATTTCACCCCATATTCACTATACGATATGTTGGAGCTATATATTTATGATCACAGATAAAAAGTCACAGTCAGGACCGCATCAGCCATAGAACAAAGATGAGGTGGACCGATCTCGCTGGCTACGCACAACCAGTCTCCGTGTCCCAACATTGAACTGCTTCTCTGCCAACACGTCAAGAAAAAACGGCATAATCAGAATTTTAGTTTAGAACACTTATTTGTAAACAAGTGCTTTGAGATGTGTATATTTCCTCTAACCAGTTTGTAATGCAGTTTGATAAAATTTTAATTGATTTGAGTATTTTATTTTAAATCAAAGCGCTTGTCTTTTTAAAATCGAAGTACAAAACAACGTGTTCATCAGTGTTGACCATGTGACTTTGACAGTTGTGGTGCTTCGGGGTAGGTCAACGTTGGGTACATGCGCAGAAGACGTATAATCGATCTACCTCATATTTAGTCTCCAATAGCAGACAGTTGTGTTGGTATCACGTCAGTGATTAATTTCATATTGACGGTACCAACAACCCACCTGAAAATCAATTCATCGCGGTTCCTTCGACCTATTTTTTTCTTTCCGAAGCAGTAACAGCATCATTAATGAGTAGGGGCAGTGATACTTCACGAAAAGATTTTGAGACAAGATACAGTCCAAAGCACTGTAGGGTCGTCCAGCTTCTTCGATTGGATGAAAAATGTTTTGGCCCGTGTTAACCGTTTGCGCACGAATCACGAAGGTTCAGTGTCGGGGTTATTTAGTCCTGAGTGGCTTGGTCAAACACGGACACGGCACCAGCAGCCAACGGAGGTATAACAACAGCTGAGGTGTGTATATAGTATTGAAGTCTACTGTGTGCTCCGATTTTTACGCGAAAAGTCACTGCCCTATCAATGAGAGCTGTTTCCACTGAGACACGTGCTTCTGTCGTGGCCTTCTTCGAGAAACGTGGAGTTCGCGATAGACATGTCGAGGCTTGTAGGAAGGAGAATGTGGTGAATCCGCAGCCTGCGCGCTTGAGCCCGCAGTACGGTCGCAGGAGCGACGCACAGTAACACTTGTCCTGGCTGAATGGGAGCGCGTGTGAAGCCACCCACGAGAGCGCGCGCGATTCACGTGGGGGCCACTTTTCGCAAATTAGGAGTGCTTGCGTGTCTTGGGCGGAGGCGTTCGGGAACGCGAACAAATGCGCTTCGGGTCCTCAGGAAGAAGTAGGGAGAAAACACACACACACACTTGTCGTAATTAGGCTCTTCTGCTCTCCTGTCCGTGCGCCCCTGGTGTTGACGTGTAGCCCATCCCGATTGTCCTGTCGATTGCGTTCGTATACACCGAATGCGCGCTAACCACGAGAACACGTAACCCCCTACCTTTTTTTTTTGTGTAACGCGACCGAACTTCGAAAAGCCACGAGAGGGTAAAAAAAAAAAAAGGAAGTGATCCCGTGTTGGAACTGCAATAGCGTGAAAAGGAGAAAGGTGCCGAAAACACACCCCGTTCATATAAAAAAAAAAGACACTACCAACCGACCGGAGAGCGCACACACTTCCTAATTACGTGGGCGCTAGAGAATTAACTGCGGCGTGACTTAATTGCGACATTGCTTTTTACGCGAATGTTAATTACCAACGCCTACCCTCTGCTGCCTGTATGAGTCCAATTAGCCCTGGAAACGTGGTTTCGTCGAGCCGGGGGAGAGGGGGAAGGTTTTTTTTCTTCTATGGAGCTCGGTTTATTTCAGTGCCCTGGCGCGCGATGCTATTGTGAGTTGTCCGTATCACCCCGGTGGCTGCGAGGGAAATCTGAATGGCCCGGGATTGGGAAGTCCGGGTTCGATCGCCGGATACGTCGTAACTGAAATTATCCTGCGTGGCCTTCTTAGAGACAGCGGGCGGACCCAGTCCTCATCCTTCACGATAGATGTCAAGAATCCTTCCGTATAAATGGACTGGATGGTTCAAGAAATCATGCACTCCGTAAAGTTTGTATGAGTGCATTATGGCAAACAATTTTATATATATATATTAAAACGCGACACCTTTGTTTACGACTGACTACTCACGACGGGTTTTTAATATAAAATTTCAGTTAACTTAGTGTAAACCGATGTGTCCCTTTACCAACACGCAGTATACATAACAGTTCGTAAGCAGTTAAAAAGTGAAAAATTAGGTTCGAATATTGATGCAATGAAAATGTTTCTCTGGGTGGTTGGCCAGCTCGCCTCCCACTAAGGCGAACCGGGTTCAATCCACGGCCATGTTGCTCCCGGATTTTCGCATGTGGGAATCGTGCCGGACGATGCCACTGGCCGGCGGGTTTTCTCGGGGATCTCTCGTTTCCCCCGTTTATTAGGGAATTTAATGTGTATACCACTCGCCAATCAGCCATTCCAAATATGTCGGGGACGTTAATAAGTAGAGACCAGAAAAATTCGTGAGTTCAATGACCTGCAGGCTAGACTCTCCAGTCTTATGTACAAATATGCCGATAGCAACTGCACATTGGTTGTCTGCTGTCACAGTAGAAGGCGACGATTGGGCCAGCCTTCTCCAGGAGGTGTCAAACACCGTGCGGACCAATGGCTGAAGTTTTATTAACACACGTGTTTCGAATTCTAGCTTGTCCCGAAATGAATCTGCGAATTTTTCAGGTCTCTATTAATAAGTAGGCGCTGAACTTTGATATCTCACATGTACACCTGATGTCTTCATCTTATTATTGGTAGCGTGATTTTGTGAGAAGACATTGTTGTATACGATGGGGACAATTAGAATCAGGATATTCCGGTACTAACGTCCGTGATTCGCGAACAAGTGCCCAAGACGTTTAACAACGTCCTGTAGGCTATGTGCTCGGCTGCAGTTACATAAACCAATCATGACCTGGACCAGTAACACTGTTTGCGAATCATTTACCCGCAGGTAAGATCACTGGTAACTGAGCTTCGCAGTGTACAGTACAGGCCAAAAATCACTTACATTTGCGTAATGTACACAATCTTGTACACTGGGTCAGAATGGGCTAGCATGCAACAAAAAGTATGCTGCTAACTTTCAAGTTATTTTCAAGTGAAGGTTTAAAAAACGATTCTTCCTCCCCTTAATCCGCCACTAATAGCGGTGACAACGACGTGAGTACAGTTGTTTGCAAACGACCTGAAGTGAGGTGAATGACGCCCGTGGCTCAAGTGGGCAGAAGTACGACCAGGATAGGTTCACGTGGGAACGCAGGACGTTGCGGCCTGACCCCGAGGATCCAGCGCAAAGAACAAGAGGGAACATGGGAGTCCACGTG
>NQII01000583.1:649373-705657 GCA_002778355.1 Clitarchus hookeri | reverse complement strand
GGCTGACTTCTCTCTGCTCGAACTGACGTCTCTCGGCGGTCGATCTGAACTAACTGACTGTCCGACGCGGTGATAAGCAACTTACTGACCCGGGCGGTAGTAATCGATTGATCCCCCTCCACTCTCGAAACGGGGTTTTTATGCTTGCAAGCCCCCAGTCTTAATTGTCGGCACGTGGCGCCTTGTAGGGGTGGGAAGGAGGTGTGAGGGGGTGAGGTGGAAGAGCTCCGAACAAAGCCTTCCAACTCACGTGTCCTGATTTCTGAAGTTTCAGGCGGGGGGGAGGGGTAATACCTACTGTCGTCAGCGATCCTTCCGTGGTGCGTATTTTCTGAGTTAGGTGAAATACGCCCGATTATTTGGTTGATATCTCGTGAATTCCCTGTACTCCACAGATCTCGCGGCGGGGTAGAGGTGTCCGGGTTGAAGGGGGTGAAGGGGGAAGGCCTACGCTTCAGCTCCACGTGTACCGGAATTTTCCACCTGCCTGTGGTACCACGTGCCGTCTAGAAGGCGCCTAGCGAAGTGCGCGAGGCGGGGATGGTGTGAGGGGGGGATGGATGTGAGCCAACGGCGTTCCCTAATCCCTAAACCTGCATGCGACAACTTGATGCAGTTAAATATGTTTTCTTTTTCCGGGAAAATTGTCTTGGCCCAGCAAAAAAGTTTTTTTTCAACTTAGATCTATATTTTGTTTAATAAAGTAATTTAACATTACTTTATTTCAAGTTTTATACGGCAAACCATAATTGTATTGAACTAAAGTGTTTTGAAAGAAAATCAGTATTGTGTCCCTAGTCGTAGTAATTTTATGATCTGGAGGTTGTTAATTCTGATTCTCTCTCCATATCGGATAATTTTGTTTTATCATGTTTGCACACGAATAAAAGACGTTCACTGTCAGGGCAACCTTATTCTTACTTGGCCCAGTTGTGTAATATCTACATTATTTTCTCGAAAAGTCATGCGAGGAATAACAAAAGGAGAGTTTCAGATGTACTCGTAATTTTAGTCTCAGAGTAAATTTATTTGCTGAAATAAAGTATCCCTAACTACGGCATTTACTTTCAACCCCCGTTACTTACTTGTAATCACTCAATGTAAGTGCGAGCTACCATTTCGTACAATTGAGTTTCCCACCTTGTGATTAATATATAAATTTTTGGACGTTCGTGGATGTTATGCACTGCTTTTTTTCCCCCTCTTTCATATGCGGGGGAAGCGGTTAGCCTGCTCGTCTTCCACCAAGGCGTAGTGGCTTCAATCCCCGGCGGGGCCACTCTCCCGGATTCTCGCATGAGGGAATCGTGCTGGACGATCCCGCCGGTTGGCATGTTTCTTCGGAGATCTCCAGTTTCCCCCACCCTTTCATTCCGGCGCTGCTCCATACTCACCTCAATTAACCTCATCGGCTCTCAAGAATTCGTTGTTAAGGGCCGCCCAAATCTCTTCCCTCACTCACTCTTTCGGATGCTTCAGAAATCACGTTGCGAAAAAAAAAAAAAGAACTTTGTCAAACTGGGTAATCGTAATAATTACGGGACTTGTACATAAGAAATAATTTCTATAACATTTCATAAATATGCTTTAGAGTATTTATAAAAATTAGTTCTTAACACAATATTAGTTCTAGGGTACATCTATAAAAATTAGTACAAAAAGTATTAAACACATTTTTAAAAATATCACAATTGTTTTTCTTACGTAGAAAAAAAGTAATTATTCTGATTGTCCTTTCACAGCGTACTTTCTGAAGTATCCAAAAGAGAAAAACACTTTATTTGAGAAATTCTTCTGTTTATTAATTAAACCTGAAAGAATAATATCGTAGCGAAATATTTTACAGTTCTACGTAGTAGCACAGAAATGTTTGAGGTTTCTGTAGAAATATTAAGTCTTGCATTGAGTAAACTGATTGATGTACTGTTGACTACAGTGATGTATTGTAATTTACTCATATTCTACCTTAAGAACATTGTATTATTATAGTTTATGGATTGCATTTTTTTTTTTTACGTAATGGTGGGTCGAAATCACAAGTTTAGTATTTTTGGAACACACCAATAATAAAATCTAACTCAATTACCAAATTGAGATCATTCACACTTAAATAAGATACAATGATGTACTTCAAGAAATATTTAAAATCATGATACGAAATCTTATCGCAATTTTACAAAAAGACGCTCAAAATAACGAATTTTTGCGCATTTTTCATTTGTATCAACTTGTGATTTTTTGTGAAATAAATGTTGTTAAGCATACCTTAAAACGAATAAAGATATGACCTTTCAGTCGTTCTTGTTAAATTTTGTGTAAATGTTTTCGTTTATTTTATTTTTATGTCCCAAAAACACTCAAATTGTGGTATTGACATGCCATAATGCAAAAACTATACTATATCAATTTTTTCTTATGGGAGGAAAGTGTACTTACAAGTGAAGTCTACAACTTAAACGTGATTTCGTACTAATAGGAAATAATGAGGTTTTTTTTCTGTAATCAACACACTATTGACCGATAAAGGCCCGAGAGTACAATATTCTCGAACAAACCGTAAAGTCGAAGAAAAACCTTAGCAGTTTACTCCGGTCAGTCCGTGGTACTCCTCACTTTCCGAATCAATGTTGGTTTTCACCAATAATATCTGACTGTCAATGAGTCTACCGGCCTGCAAACATCAAATACCTGCCCCTTTCTGTAAACCAGGCATTGGGATAGCCCGGAAGATTCCCACTTTTGTTAATTTCCGTACTACGGAGTTATTCAGCGGTGCCACAAGAAAGCAGTGGAGTTGAACGTTCACCAGAGACCAATTCCAGTAGGGCCAACGGATTGTCCCGTTGTAATACTCAACACTTNGCAGTGGAGTTGAACGTTCACCAGAGACCAATTCCAGTAGGGCCAACGGATTGTCCCGTTGTAATACTCAACACTTTATACCACAGTCAACAATTCCATAGATATGTAGGCATAGAAACACCGCACACATAGACAATAAATCATTTCAGTTATATAAAATAAGTTAGTAAAAGCTAATAATTTTATACACTTAATTACATATATCGTGTAACACTGCACCTAATAAATAACAAGAGGATATTTAATAATAAAAAAAAACAGAAAACACAAAATATAAATAATACTTTGAAACATAACCTCAAAGTAGGAACAGTACATGTGTGCAGTGAGTGTATAAGGCAAGAAACAAATTAATTATTAAAAAACAAATAAAGTATACACGAAAACAAATTTTGATGACATTATGTGTCATTTATTTATATAATCACACTTTTGAAATCTAGTAAGTTCATATAACCAATTATACGGCGAAGAGTGAAAAGCAAGGAGCACAAGGTGGAAAAATTGTCTCTCAAATAATATCACACGCCTAAAAACACCGCTCGGCCATAAAAAAGTGAGTGAGCTTGGTAAATTGATAAACAATTTTTTCTGATCGCTCTTGCTGTAGTCCACTCACGGTTACTTCGAAATTGTCTGAATCGCAGCTAAAGTTCTACTTCCAGGATATTCCTCCGCCTCATGCAAAGAAAGCTTCGAGTATTACACCAGAGGACCAACGTACCGCATTTGTGCGCACACAGTGCGCACACATTTGTGCATTACCAACACACCTATTTGCTCTCCGTCTTTATTCATATTAGTTATAAACGTAATATTGTAATACATAGATAGAATCTAAGTACAAGTTCAATTTAACCACAAATAAGGCACTTTTATGTTGACACAAGAATGAAACGCTTGTGATATACACATTGCATATTTAGGAAGTAACCAAATACGTCATACACGGAGAGTTTTTTTCAAAGGTTTGATTTTAAAATATGAATAAACTGCGAATAGGCCACATTGGTGCACGTGAATATGTCCGCAGTCTTGAACACAGCGGGTCATCAACAGCCATCCATCGATACACATGATGAGATTTCTGTGGACAAATGGACAGGTGACATGATGAAACGGCCAATGAGGTTTCAGTTCTTCACAGGTAGATACAGATATTTCTTCTATAACGGGCTGCAGACAGTAATTTCACTACTTTATTTCGCCCATTGTTTAAAGTATTAAAACCCTCTCAATCCCAGCGATGTCATATGCCACCATTTTAATTTAATACAGTGTACCTCTTTGGGACACATCTGCAGATGCCGAAGGGCATCATGGATTGAATTTATAGGTCGTTTCCCCAATGATATTAACAGCCAGCTTTCTTAACAACGTTGACTCATATATTTAGGTATTATGTCGTTTTTACAACTAATATTACTGTAGAAGGTTGTAATGTGCTAGGTAGTGTAAAAAAATGTTTATCCTTAAAAGGTTTTAAAAAATTTTATGGAAGTAAATTTAGAATAGTTATATACAAATGAAATATTATTTGTTGTCTATACAATTTTGGTTTCCATTCTTTCCTAATTGTTTATTTTTATTTACTTTTGTTTACTAATTTTGACATGTACAAAATTTAACACTAGGCCGGTTTACAATTTTCCATGTAGCACTTTCATATTGTAGTATTGTACATACACTTTTCAGAAAAACGTAAGAATACATGATGTTTGTAAAAGTACTGTAAGTTAACATGTTGAAAGTTATATAATACGAGAAAAGAAAATCCTCAAGCCTTACATTATTTTCCGGTTATCGGCGTATACATATAAAATATCTAACCTTTCCTAAAATATTAATATAATTAAATACAATTATTTTTAAATATTATGTAAGAAATGTTGGGAATATTTACGAACACGGAGGTTCACACTATGCAGATGGGTATCTACCACCTGTTGTCTGTGCATCTGTTTGCGATAGCGTGTTTGATGGCGTGATCTGGACGGAGTGAGTCTTGTGAGTCTTGCAATCAGCGGAACGGACTCTGTAGACGCACCGAGCTAGGTGGTACAGCAGTAGACAACTGGTCTCGCATTCGGGAGGACACGGGGGTTCGAGTCCCGTTCCGGCCATCCCGAGTTATCTTAGCAATTTCCCCCCCCCCCCCNAGTGCTTGGATCGTTCCTTCCAACTGGACATTGCAACCTGCTCCGTCTCTAATCACCTCACTATCGAAGAGACGTTAAGTCATGCCAACCTCCCTATCTATCCGCTGTTAACGGGTTATTGAGCACTTTGGAAATCAATTTTCAACCTTTGAAAAATGTCGTGCATGCATTTTTAACGGACGCTTTGACTGACATGTGCCGAGTAAAGTTGGTAACGACGGAGGGAAAGTAGTTCCATCTCCTAACATTGAATAAAAAGTGTTATGTAAACATTTGTGAATACTGAAATTATTTATTTTTGCTTTCTGCTTTTTACGCATACAAGCATAAGAATCAGCAGACTTATAAAACAGCTAGTTAATTTTCTAATAATTTCACAGTTTCACTTGACCCACGCATGAATAAAGTGATCAGGCTCATTGCAATGTTAATGCTATGTATGGTGGGAGAATACACAATGTGCACACCAAGTAGATCTTAAGGAGGGCTTTCAAAAGTTCTGTTTACCACGACCAGCCAATAGCTACCTAAAGGCTGTTCACGGTAAAATGAGCGCTTTTGAAAGCCCCGCTTAAGATCTACTTGTATGCACGTTCTGTATTCTTACGCGTTATGTTATAATTAACACTGACATGAGCCTCATTACTTTATTCACGCGTCGGTAAAATGAAACTGTGAAATTATTATAAAAGTAAAAATTTCACTTATCTGCTCTGTTTACACTTAGATGCATTAAAAAAAAAAAGAAAACTAAAGAAAAAAATGTTTTACTAACGCTTTTAATTCGAGGTTAAGACGTGGAACTACTTTCCTTCCATCAAGACCAACTTTACTGGGCGCATGTTACTCCGTGCGCCCATTAAAATATATGCAGACAGGAGCAGTGGCATTTTTCTAAGGTTGATTTCAAAAGCGCTCACGAAAGATGTCATGTCGTGCGTACGTAATGAGGCTAGGAATAAAGACGCTGAAGGTGTGATGGTTGTTCCAGGAGCCGAGTCGCCGCCACCATTCTGCCGGCACAGCACCACCATCTGGGGGCGGCAGCGACGCCATGGGCCGCCGCCCATCACCACCTGTCGTCCGACGACATGCCGCACAAAGGTGAGCATGCAGGATCACTCCGCCGACTTCTCGGCTCGCAGCGCTGGCCAACCTGCCTCGCTGGGCGGAGCTGTCGCAACTTTCCTGCCTCTACCTTCTCACACACCCCCCCCCCNCGCCTTCCTTTCCTTACGAGTGCGCAGAACACAAATATATGATATAGACTGTTCACGGTAAAATAAGCGCTTAAAAAAAAATTACTAGATCATTTCAGTCTATCTGCAGTTTCCTCACACCTTTTTAATCAACCATTTAAAAACTCGTCCCGTGAATAACACGCTTGGTTGTTCCCTAAATGTTTGGTGGCTTCTGTGCAAAACTAGATCAAGTCCGTGTAGTTATGTTAATGAGAAACGTGAGCTTTAAGTAAACAAATTATTACTTTTTCGAGGTAAGATTTCGCCTACATCTCCATTAGTAATTTGCATCTGAAATAAAGTAACGACCCTGTTTAAATTTCTGTCAGAATCATTACCATAATTAATTTTACCAGTAATTATAAAAAAGGACTTGATTTACTTGTAATCTGAACCTTCCATCTATCACAAGCTTTTTGTACTTGCAATAATATAAATGTGCCTATTTTTGGTTAAACTGAATTTTAACTCGTATTTTATCTATACACTATAATGTTTCATTTTTAATGTACATGTAAAAACCGGGAATAAAATAAGTGTGTTGTAAGATATGTGCCTAGTTATAAAAAGTTCTTGTGCAAAATATTATTACAATGAGTGCGCAGGAATGCGGTGCGTTATCCGTTTAGTAAAATTTTCTTCACTCGATTAAGCTTTGTTTGCATGAGGCGGAGGAATATACTGAAAGTATAACTTAAACAACGCTTAAGAAAAGTTAGAATTAGGCCTGGCCTAACAGTGAATAGATTATACTCATAACTAAATGAATACTACATCACATACTGGCACGTAGGCTTCTTCAAGTTGGCAGCGAATTACTAAAATGTAGTTCTTAAAACTTGACGTTGTTGTGGGAGCGTAGTGTTTAAATTTTTGGCCACTGAATTTACGGTCCATTGATGGCCACTTCCAACTTTTCTGAAGCCTTGGTAAAGTTATACTTTCAGGATATTTCTCCGCCCCGTGCAAACGAAGCTTAATCTAGTCTAGCAAATTACACCAAAGGGACAACAACCCGGCGCATTCGTGTGCCTTCAGAGTGATAATATTTTGCATAAGAACTATTTTACTAAGGAATACCAACACGCCAATTTTCTCACTGTTTTATTCATATTAATTATAAATTAAATATCATATTTAAAAAATATAATATCAGTAAAAGTTCAGTTTAAAAAAAAAGGTACTTTTACGTTAACAAGAGTGTAAAACGTTTGTGATACATGGCATATTTAGGGAACAACCAAATGCGTCATATATATGCAGCAATTTTTCAAAGGTTTGATTAAAAAAATGTGAAGAAAACGCGCTTAGATTTCAGTGTTTCTTGTTCTGTACACAATTTACAGTCCCAATGAATTCCACGATTTTACTTGGATGGCGCATGAATAAAGTGATCAGGCCTATTTTAACGTTAATTTTACCGATGGTGGAGTAATACACAGTGTGCATACAACTATATCTTTAGCTGGGCTTTCAAAAAAAGTGCTCTGTTTACCGTGAACAGTCTAAAGTAACAATTTAATGGTATCTGCGCTCAACATTTCTATACTTTCAGAAAGGTTATGGAAACGTTTCATAGTAGAGATACATTTTTAAAAAGTTCGTTTTACATTGCACCGAAGCTATAATTTTGTTTTGATAAAGTTTCTAACATGCGATTAAAGTTTCCAAGTCTTTATTCACGCATCATTCTAAGGGTTTATTGTTACTAAGCAAAACTCAATTTATTACTAAATAAAAATAGTTTCCTAATCGGTTCTCAATTCAAAGAATTACCAACTGATTCCTCTTCATATACTTCCTCTATGAAATTAAAAATTCCGTTTGCAGGTTTCCTTAATTCTGTTATCCCGTGTATCATACAAATTATTCTGGCAATATAACATTATTTTCTCCTTCACAAGCTTTCCAGGCTAAAAGATCAAAGCCAAGGACTGCTTAACCAATGTACTCTGCAGTTCAAAACAACAGTATAGAAATTATTTTTAATAAATTAACACGCGCGGAATTATTAAATTAACAAAGGATCTTAATAAAAATACCTTAAAACGTCTTTAAAACACACTGCCTTCTTATTAATTATTTAAGTACAGATTAAGCTACCCTCGTACCGGTAATGTACTGAATGTTTATTAATAATGACTCAAAATTTAGTACATTTACTTTAGACCCCTGCCTTTACTTGTGACAGCTCCACCAGCTGTGGCATATGCCATTACAGTCTTATTATAAAATCAACGGATTTACGTAAAGTAGTTTAAGTAATTTTAGTTTTACTGTTTCTCTATGAAAATAATTTAACGTAAATTTGTCAATTCCATATAAACAAGAAAATTAAGTAATTTTAGACGTGTCGATATTTACTGGAATAGATCATTTTATCGCATCTAAAACTGCGTCCACAATAAACGAAAAAGCCATATATTTTCTAAATTTATGCTTATTCTGCTATTGAAATGTGAACTTATTATTCTGCGTCAACAAATTTCATATACGTAAAAATTATCACATAACCAATTATTTTTAAAGTTGGTTTAGTATTTATTTGTGCTTATTATTATTATATTTCTTAATAAGTTAAGTAACAGATTAAACAAAGTAAATGTTTTGTGTGCTATTTTAGGCTTCTTTTCTAAAATACGGCTTTCATGCACCTCGTGTAAGGCTATTTTGTTACCACTAGATAGTATAAGAGAGAGCTGGGGTAATGGCACTAACATTTTCATGCCTCACTTTTAACCTAACTTGAACACGATTAAACCTCACTTTTAAACATAATATCAAAAATCTAAATTTCCCCCAAGAAAACATCTGTTTCATGACACAAAAAAAAGGCCCGTATTTTAATTTTAAAACGAGCGTTTCGCCTTTAAATTTGGTGTTGAAAAGGGCCTTTCTTTCCTGAATCAACCGATAAAAGACGGTTTTCAGGAAATCTATATTTTTTATATTTTGACTAAAAAATGTAGTTAAATCTTGTAAAAAGGTATGCTAAAAGTGAGGTTTGAAAATGTTGTGGTCAGGGGTCCAGCTCATATTTGTAATTATTTACGGTTACCAATTTCTTCATTATTTTTTTCAGGTTCATCTACGATGTCCCAAATTTACAAAATAATTTGAGATAGCTTTTTTTATTGGTTTATTTATAAATACATTTTAAAACACCTGCCTAAAAGTTATTTTGACGTTGACCGCAGAGTGANTCACCAATTTCTTCATTATTTTTTTCAGGTTCATCTACGATGTCCCAAATTTACAAAATAATTTGAGATAGGTTTTTTTATTGGTTTATTTATAAATACATTTTAAAACACCTGCCTAAAAGTTATTTTGACGTTGACCGCAGAGTGATGATTTGTAACTGACAAATTACGATCATTGCAGAACTGAGTAATGGTCGAAAACTTGTTTACTCATAAATTTACGGGCAGCGAGTAGAGCTAAGTTCACATAACATTTGTGTCGGTGAAACCAGGTCACCGTGCATGCCTCCCACCACTGCTGCGAACCGGGTTCGATTCCTGGAGGAGCCGAAACCCGGATTTTCACATGTCTGGATCGTGGCGGACGTTGCGTCCCCAATATCATAATCGGCTTGAGTCACGCTTGAATCAAACTTGCCATGACAAGCCTGTAAGAATGAATCAAGCACGCTATGCAAGCCAATGAAGTTTGAATCAAGCTTGAATCAAGCTGACTAGTCTCCACAGGCCAAGCTTGTTGCAGGACTGATTAGTAAAGCACATCACAATATTGCATTGGAAACACACAAGCATATTTCAAGACATCTAGAAGCTTGCCATCAGAGGAATTAGGCTGGAATCAAGCTTTTATCACAAGTTATATCACAAACTTACTTGACAAGGAAGGTTCAAGTAAAATTGCAAGCTTGCCGCCAGCTTACATGCTGTCTGGGAGCTGGAGTTGGGGTTTTCTAGGGGTTCTACTGCATTTCCCGAAATTTCACTCCTTCGTAGTTCCACCTATTTCTCGCTCACCGGCCGTGCCAACCTCTAAGGAAAGCAAGCCCGACTCTTGGATCGAGCGTCGTTGAAGTGAAACCAGTGTCTGGTTAGGGTCGTGGGTGGCTTGNGTTAGCCGATGTGGTCGATAAACAAGTTGGCGGGGGGACCCCAGCCCCGTAATGCGAGACGCTGACATTTGTCGTGCAACATTAGCTCGACGGCGACACACGATACGGCCGGCGCGTCCCACGGCTCCACCGGCAGGGGAGGGGGGAGGTGGGGTCGGACCGAGGGGCAAACTAGTTTCCGCGCCGTCGACCGCAAGTCAAAGAGAACTCGCGATGGCAGCTGGGGTTGCCTTCGGTTCATGAAGAGAAGGGGGGGGGAGGGGTCCCTGCTTCGAGTCTCCTGGGTGTCCCGCCCCAGACTGCGTCCCCGAGGTTCTGTTACCTCGTAGCGCACGACTCAGCCTCAGAGTAAGTAAGTTTACAGAGGCGAAACAGCTTACTCGCCAACCGGTAGTCCAGGCAGTAGGNGGTTCATGAAGAGAAGGGGGGGGAGGGGTCCCTGCTTCGAGTCTCCTGGGTGTCCCGCCCCAGACTGCGTCCCCGAGGTTCTGTTACCTCGTAGCGCACGACTCAGCCTCAGAGTAAGTAAGTTTACAGAGGCGAAACAGCTTACTCGCCAACCGGTAGTCCAGGCAGTAGGGAACCCAGAGCCTGGCGCAGTCAATCGCTAGAATGCGTACGTCCACATCAAAGGAGCCTCAACGCCAATTTGTTTCTGTGTGCTCATCTACTCTGTGCTCAAGACTGCGTCTCCGAGGTTTTGTTACCTCGCAGCGCATACCACAGAGCGAATACATCGTTGGCACGCCGTGAAAAGGAGGATGTTCAGGAAACGACTTTTCAGGTGACTCATTTTACAGAAAGTAGTCCTTCTGTTGCTTATTTTTATTGGTGCCTGTGACCAAAGGCCCAGGAGGGGCCACGGTTGTGTAGGGGTTAGACTACACGCCTCACGCCTAGTGGAACCGGGTTCGATTCCCAGCGGGGTCGCTCCCAGATTTTCGCATGTGTGAATCGTGCCGGACAATGCCGCTGGTTGGCGGGTTTTCTTGGGGATCTCCCCCCCCCCACCCCCCTTCCATTCCGGTGCTGATCCACACTCGCCACGCTTCACCCTCGTCGTCTCTCAAGACCTCGATGTCAAGAGCCGCCCAAACCTCTTCACTCACTCACCGCCCAAAGGCACCGTAAATTTCGCCGATTCGGTCAGTAACGAGTTAAGACTCTACAATACTCTGCGTATTCTAACATCAGTTGGTTGTTCATTTGCTGTCGCTCGGGTCTGATCCCAGACAAGGTAGCACGGGATTCTGTCCGTGCTTTACTTGGAGGTCCGTGTTATTGGTCGAAACTCGTCCGGGGCGGGCCTTAAACTGTGGTCCAATAGTAGCACCAACATAAATGTACATGTTGAAGTTTAACTTGTTCTCAGAAGAATTCGCGTAATTTCCTGGTCTCTTAACACTGATCATTCTGTACACATTTATCGGCACTCGATTTTATCCTAAATTGTAGGAAAGCAATTTTTTTGTATCTGCCAGTAGCGTGTGAAGTGTTGCAAGGTAAGCTTGCGCTTGCTCAGTACTGTACTCACTCGGCGCACGTAGCAGAAACCAGTAACCAGAGTGCAGCCGGGATGAACAGAATGTACTGCGGCCACTCACGAGAGAGCGGCGAGGCACCCATTACACACGTACTGTGACGTCAAATGCACTACTACATTTAAGTGGCCGATGTGTAAACTAGCAGACGTTTAGATACAGTAACGAGCAAAACACAGCTTACCTTGCAACAGTTCATCACACGCCACTGGTCTCTGCTTCCTCGCTTACTACTGAACTACTCGTTCGCCATCACATTTGACACACTTCCTCCACTGAATAAATTTTATTACTGGCTGGCTGTCAGTCAATGTTACCGAGTTTATTTTTTCCCAATTAAATGTCCTTTCATGTGTAGAATGTTGTACAATTTATACTGTTCACTTCAGTTGTTACAAGAATATTTTTTTTAAGGATAGTCAGTGTCAATGCGCAGTAAATTTATTTTAAGATTCTGACAGTCATTAACGAGACAATGAAACTACAGCGACGCGAATTTTGTTTATCAGTGGCAGAGAAATTATCCTTTTTAGTGTAGCCTGAGTTACAATCAGGTATAGTGTTGTAAGTGATAATTATGACTTTCGAATAATCGGGAGGGAGAATGATCAGGAAAAACCCCACGCACACAGGCGTTCCTAAGGGATTACATAATAGGAATCTCATCGCGATAAGCCGGCATGTAACCAACTAACGATACAGACTCCTCTTGGAAAATCTGCGCGATGTTTTGTATAATGAAGTCAATCATGCGATTATTGAGACAGCGGATATTCAATACATTCCCTAAAAAATTATAATATACGCACATACATATGACACGTATACACACACACACACATATAAACATTATTCTTATATACATGCACATGCAGTATATAGGCCTACACAGCGTACCCACGAATAAGTAATACCTAGTCAGTAATAATACTTGGATTATTCCCCCCGTCATGTAAATTTACAAGTAGCATGTTTTATGCCTAATGATATTTGTATACATATACATTAACACACGGGAAGTTTTTTTTTTTTACGTGATACATATCTAAGGTGAAGACAGTAGACCTCAAAACAGCACAAAATCTGTATATGAACATGTTTTCGATGTTGGAGCGTTTCCGCACCGCAATTTCCCAACAGGCTCAAGATAGAGAGTCTATTAATAAGCATGTTTGACACACACTTTTCCGTGTAGCTGTATCCCTGCCTATGTCTTCTTGTGTACCCGATAGGTTACTCTTACAAAAAAAGGCGAAAATGTGTACCTTGCACTTAGGAACAATCCTGCACACACAGCATTATTGGCTTGTGTGACACACTAATTGGCTTAAGTTAAAAGTACGCACAGATCAAGTGAGAAAGAGGGAGAGTTAATATCTAACCATAATAAGGGTTAAGGGAAAAGGGACAATTACACGTGTGTATTTTAATTACTTTTTACGTAACACAGGATTAGGCTTTGCAATTGTAGAAACGGTTTTCATTTTACTAACAAAATTCTTCACATAAAAAATTTGATTAAATTTTATTTTAATGAACAGGTTTGTAATGAACAAGTGATGGAAAACTAAAACTAACCGACGTTACAATATAAATTCTGTGGAGGTTAGTAAATACAAAGTTACGCAATCGATTTCTACCTGACGATACAAACAGGCACGTAACTCGCAAATAACGGACAATAGGGCACATGTTCATTAGAGACTATTAGCGTTTATTGAGGCAAATTATTCACACTACAGTTATTACCAGCCATATGTGGAAACAGGCCGAATATGTGTAAAAGTATGTGGTCATGTGCACCTCCCCGTAGATAAGTATCAAACTTCAAGAAAGTGTTATGCGAGAAACTGTAACAAATAAAAACGCCCTGAAGAAACGGACTTTATCAATATCATATTATCAAGCACGTGTCATTGGTGTTGCTATTTCAACACCAGAATATTTCCAAACGGTAATGGAATTCTGCCACAAGAAAAAGAGTGTATATCGAGAGAAGACATTGTCAAACTTCAAATGCTTTATGCGTACAAGCGTGTTGTAACAAGATGTTGGACACAGCCACTTCCTTGTAGGATGGATATCGTAATCAAATAAAAAAAAGGCAAAATTTAGTGTTACTAATTTATTTATTATATTACAATATATGGGGACGTGTCGTTTACAATGCACTATCTCTCAGTGGGTTACAGTCTGCAGTAAAATTAATACTGTTGCCAAAACATTAGACTTTTTTCTGTGTATATTTTAGTCTTATATATTCGTCAGGAATAAACTGCCGAAGTTTGTCCTCATGTTTTATAAACATCTTGTAAACGTGTTTTCATACATAGTATTTATATATATATATATATATAAACACATATACCTACATAAATGGGTACACGGTGGCTGAGCGGTCAGTCTGCTCTCCTCCCATCAAGGCGAACTAGGTTCAATCCCCGTTCGGGTCACTCCAGGATTTTCGCATATAGGAATCGTGCCGGACAATGCCGCTGGTTGGTGGGTTTTCTCGGGGATCTCCCTTTCCCCCCGCCCCTTCATTCCGGCCCTGCTCCATACTCACCTTAATCACTCTCATCGACTCTCAAGACCTCGCTGTTAAGAGCCGCCCAAATCTCTTCAGTCTTCAATCACTAACTATGTGTGTATATATACACACACATAGTTTGAAATAAATGTTAAAGCACTTTTAATACACACCACTTGCTTTATATTCCTTCATAAACTTTTGTGTACTGATATCAACATGTTTTTTTTTCTTTTCGGGAATTTCAAGCTAGCCAACGTCAGCATACAAAAAAATATAAATAATTGACAATAAATAAACTTTAAGTATCGATTGTAACTCGGCAACAATACTTTTACCAAAAAAATTAACTCTGAATTATAACAAATAAATATAAATATTCCAAAAGAAAATTTTTTTACACGGGATAAAACTGCATCAAATACGTGAGACGGGAGACTAGAGAAAATATGGACAAAAAAAGAGAAACCCCTCCCCTGTTGAATACGGAACACCTGTCAAACCTAGTTACAATTTAATAAATATACAGAAGGTAAACTACCGCAGGTAAACCAACTGTCGGATTTCACAGAAATTGGCAACTTGACACTCCTGTAACATCGATACACATTTAAGCTGGAACAAAACTTAGTATGAAAATTACTATTTTGAAATTTGTAAGAATAAAATTTTTTAGTTCAGTTAAAATACTTAAATATACTCTTAAAAAAAACTTGACAAAAATGTATTTTTCAAATTATATGGTGCTTTGAAGTTATATTTGGTACTATGTCAATAAAGCATAAACTATCCTTAAAACCTAGAAAAAAATGTATCTTAGGCATCTTTAAGCCTGTTCTTTCCGGAACAGATTCGATATTTTTGCCACCTTCATAGAGCGACAGTCGGTAGATGTGAGTAACGGTAAGTTTTCTTTTCCCCCCTTCAGGGAGTCCCAAAATTGTATCTGGAATGCTGTATCACTGATCTGTTTCACAGTTTGATAAGGCCCTTCCCAATATTCCTGACACGGCGGAGATTATTTTTTACTTTTCACGTCATTGGGAGTCATCAGCCACATTAACTGACCCTCTCTGAACGTCCCACCAGCTACCCTCTGGTTGTGTCGAGTATTCCTTCCGCCGCTACATCTGAAACTAGGGGTGTGTTCCTCTTCTGCTCTTCCCCGGCTGGCTTCCTCCCTACTGTAGACGCGCGTTGTTTGGGTACATGAAGTCCATGAATGGCTGCAAGTGGTCTCCAAGTAGTTGAACATAACCCTTTCCAGTCAATGATCGGTTCAGTTGGACCAGAGGACCAAGCCCATTCCATGTAAAAACAACCCACACCATTATGGAGCCAGCACCAGCTTGCACAGTTCCTTGTTGACAACTTGGGTCCATGGATTCGTGGGGTCTGCACCACACTCGAGCCCTACCATCAGCCCTTACCAACTGAAATCGGGACTCATCTGACGAAGCCACGGTTTTCCAGTCGTCTAGGGTCCAACCGATACGGTCACGAGCCCAGGAGAGGCGCTGCAGGCAATGTCGTGCTGTTAGTAAAGGCGCTCGAGTCGGTGTAACTACAGTACGTTCCTTAACCGGGACTGACTTCTCAGACAGTGTTCCGATATTTCCGTTACACCCAACACGGCAGACATTCTAGTAAAGATCCCGAGACGTGTATGTTGTATGCCATTGGCACAGAGCACTTAACAATACAGAGGTGAAACCACTGCTTGTACTGCGAACTCCAGTCGCACTGAGAAAAGGGGTTTGTTGAATCAAACAAAGTTTCTTTGGCGCTACAACATTTATTGTTTCTATAAGGACAATAAAATATTTTATTGTTTGAAATAAATTATTTTGTTGTTCTTATTTGGTTTCCCCAAAAGAGAATGGTTTGGTGCAACTAAAGATTTGTTTAGCTATACGTAAATTAAACAGTTTCTGTTAATATAGAAGAAGTTGAATCCTGACCGAGAGTCGAACCTTGGGACGCCTCAGAAACTTCAGATAAAGTAACTACTGACGAAGTTGAAATATTTTTTAATACATACGTTTCAAATACTGGACAGCGTGTGTAAATAAATGTCTCAGATTTTATAGCTGGATTTTTTTTGTTTCCTGTTCAACTTGTTTTATGCCAAACAAATGTACACAGTTGAGTCAACAAAATATTGGTTTGACTGCGTGATTTCTTTTGGCCCAACACAGATGTTTTGTTAATGCAAAAGTGTATTTGGTTAGATGAATGAAATCAATTTCGTTGCTAGGCAGGTTTTGTCTACTCCACACAATACTTCGTTGGGGCTACTAAACATATGTTTTGACCCTATACACAACAAACATTTTGTTGGCTGTTCTCTCAGTGCGCACACGCCAGCAAAATATGACGTCACTGGACAACAAAACGTTGTAGACACCTTTCGCCAGTAAGCGTCTGGCAACCTACTCGCCAGCTGGCAGCCCAGCCAATAGGAAACATTTTTCGCACCACGCAGTAGCCAATAAGATACGCGGCCCGTTCCCAGAGGCTCGCGCAGCCAATCATAAAACGGGTACGCTCACATCAAAGGAACCGGCACGCCTATTCTTCTCTGTGCACTTAAAGGCTGTTCACGATAAAGTGAGCACTTTAGAAATAAACCTTAGAAAAAAGTCACTGCTCCTACTTGCATGTATTGTACCAATAAATTTGGTAACGATGGAAGGAAAGTAGTTCCATATCTAAACGTCGAATTAAAAGTGCTAGGTAATCATTTGTAATAACTTAAATTATTTATTTCGCTTTCTGTTTATTTTAATGCGTGGAAGTGTAAAAATAAGCAGATTTGTAAAATATTTACTTTTATAATAATTTCGCAGTTTCACTTGACCCACGCATGATTATAGTGATGAGGCCTACGTCGATGTTAATTTTACATAAGGCGGAAGAATGCAGAACGTGCATACAAGTTGATCTTAAGCAGGCCTTTCAAAAGTGTTCATTTTACCGTGGCAGAACTACGGTATAGTGGCTAATATATAAACTAGAAAAAATTGCACGGGGCAGTAAAGCACAAACTTGCAGCATACCTCGCCGTCAGTCCAAAACTGCTCATAGAATTGTTCAAGGTTAAATTTTATATCAAATGTTATAATTGAAATACGGGCGATTCGCATTACAAGTTTCCAAGAAATATTATTCATGACATTTTAATAGCATGAACGATTATTTTAAGCGGTATAGTAACGTGTTCATTTTGTTCCATTTTAAGATTTGTACAAGAAAAAAAGAAATAACTTTAAAATCCTTTTATGTTGTTTTATTTATTTAAAAAAACTAATTTTCCTCCGCTGTGAACTTTTTTTCGGACTATTATTTCATATCACAACGAAAAATAATGCTACGCTCTAAAAACGGGGGGAATAATTTTAGACCCGTTGAACACTCTAAACACAACCGCCATTTCTTTTCCTTCGCCTGACGCTTTCGAAGGCCGTAGCGTCCGGCCACGGGATCACGTGATCTGACTGCGGTTCACGTAATTTCTAACGAGCTTCCTCGGGACTGATTTGGCAACACGGGCTCCCTGGGCCCCATAACGCGTCGCCGACAACTTTAATCTTTCCCCGACTCCCGGATGAATCGCACCCTTAGACAACTTCCGCCACATTCGCGACTAACGACCGCTCTCTCGCCCCAATCTCCCTTCTCCGCGCCACCGGGGGGTGTGGAGGAGGGTAAGAGTTGTCGCTCGTCGGAGGGGGTGGTGGGGGTGAAGGGGGGTTGGACGCGGACCGCAAAACGTAAACAAACCTTCTCTCGGCGCGTCGAATTTGCAAGGCAATGAGCCTAGGAGATGTGGGTGTAGGGGGTGGGTTGTTGCGGGGTCTTGGCGTGACTCAGACACCCCCCTCCCCTCTCTGAGCCCCAGCGAGGAGGAAAAGGGCGTCGCGACGCGGAAGTGCTTGCTTTTACGGCTGCCTGAACGCCTCTCGCCTCTCTGCAGGACGTCCCCTGCCCCCTTCCTCCCCTATCTTGTGGGAGGGGGTTAGTGGGAGGGAGGGGTGGATGCTGCTGAGCCAGCAGGAGGGGTTGAGGTGTCAACGAGGCGCTGGAACGCCCCGTCAGAGGTTTCCGGCTTTGAATTGCGGGCCGGGACGTGGATGATCTGGTTTGATATGGACGACTACGCCGCTGCGTTTGCTAAGATGCTGTGTCGTGCAGGGGCGTGGCCAGAAGTTTCTCAATGGATGTGTTACACTGACTCAAGTGAAGGCTGGGAGTTTACAGTGTCATAGATAGTGCAGGTGTTATTAGGACAGACGCTAGAAAAAAAATTCTTCGCAATATAACACATTGCATTATACAGTAGTTTACACAAGTATATACTTTTATCACAATTAAATGCTTTTTAATAATTTTGGTATGAGTTGAGAGAGATATTTGGGCGGCTCTTAACAACGAGGTCTTGAGAGTCGACGAGGATAAGATGAGGTGAGAATAGTGCAGCGTCGAAATGCAAGGGTGGGGGAAACGGGAGATCTCCGAGAAAACCCACAGAGCAGCGCCATCGCCCGGCACGATTCCCACTTGCGAAAATCCGGGAGTGACCCGGCCGGGAATTGAATCCGGTTCGGCTCGGTGGGAGGCGAGCAGTCTAACCGCTCAGCCACCGCAGCCCCATAATTTTAGTATTAATTGTTGACAACCTTAAGGGCGTATCTCACACCCTAGCTATGTCCCTGGTGCCATAGTACACCTGCCTGAGGTTCGTGCCTGAGTGCTGTGTCAGAGCTTAGAAACAAACATTAGAGCCACTTAGCACAGAACCACACGAGGCAGAACGTGTGTGATTCGAATGTACTGCAGTTGGTAGATGTGTGTTTCTATCGCACGATCGTTCTAACAAGTATGGTTCGGCTGCGTGATTGTTCTAGGTTGTGACTTTCAGTCGTGCGACGTTTCTAGCGTACGCAGTTCTGGATTGTGCGTTTCGTCCGTACGATAGTTCCAACATCTGCGATTCTTTTGTACGACCATTCTAACGCCTGTGTTTCTCTGGTGGGACAGATCGGTTGTCTCTGCGTCGAATGAATGTCAGTTCTATGTTGTGTGTTTCTGTGGAGTGACTGTTGTAACATGTGACGTTTCTAAATTATGCGGCACTGTTTGTTTATCATTTTATCTGGCAGTTATTGATTGTGTGTTTATAACGCACGTGTCGTCCCGGTGGGTGCCGATGCGGAATGATTAAACAGACAGCAGAGTGTACAGAATCAGGCATGCTTCTAGAATATACGACGTCATTCTGCTGTTACAATAACAGCACGATATAAATCAGACTACGATTACTTTGCGAAAGTTGGAAGTGTATATTGATTGTGAGTCAGGTGAGGATTCTAACAGCTTGCTTGGAAGTATATACGTAAGAGGCGCATGTCATGTGTATTCAGATCTTGCAGGGATCCCCGTTCCATGGAGAGCAATATATTTTTGGGTGGCATGCACTAGTTTCTACGCTCCTTTTCATTCCGATTCATATGAGTATTCAAATTAAAGGCGAAAGAATAATTTAAACCGGGTATTTATATTCGACTGTGCGCAAAGAGTAGTAACTCATACAACTAACAAAAATAATATCTTAATCTCATACCTAATTAAGAAAAAAACCGAAGGATCCACATTTTTCAATAAATAATGCGTGACATGTTTTACCTAAGATGTGGGTGGGTTCGATGTGGCATTGACTGCAATTTCGCATTGAACGGCTGTTAATTAATTCTGCCTGAAATATATTCCAAGATAACCTTCCAAAACAGCGTATAGTTCTGTCTGCACTGATCCGTGACCATAGTGTCGCTAGGTTATTTACTATGTCCGCAAACAATGGTGTTCTATTACGTACGTAGAGGACAACTATTCATTCGTTTCAAAAGTATACTGATTAACCATTAAATTTTGACACCATTACCTTACAATTGCAGGTGAATTCGAAGGACTTGAAATATGTAAATGTACAGTTGTAAGCTTATATGATGAGTCGTTGTCCCTTGCAGCTCAAACGCTTTTAACATAAGTAAACAAAACTCAAATTCCTATAAATTTGAGTGCGTGCGAGTGTATGTCGGATAAACTAAATGCCGCTGCTTGCAAGGCGTGTGGTACACAGAAAGTGATGACAGAAATGTGGATAAATACATGCCCGTTTCAGGCTGGAGCATGAGTGAGGACTTGCCTCAGAGGAATGTATTTTTTACTGTGTAGAGTGTATATATCGCGTCACATATTTAACGGGAAAATATAACCTGATGGTCCAGCGCCATTGATTGTAGTACAAATTGAAAGCTGACCAAACGTTAAATGGAAAACATCTCTTGACACTTTATTGATACTTCCCACTTCAAACGGTGTCCTGATCAGATGGTTCAAGGTCGTTGGTTCCACATAAGTAGAGGGAATAGCAGGAATAACTGTATTCGTAATACTCTCAAGACCTCGCTGTTAAGAGCCGCCCAAATCTCTTATCTTCTATTCGTAATATTTGGGAAAAAAATTTCAATATCAGCCAAAATATTTTGATTATACGGACATACTCATGTAACCTCGAAACCTTTCATACCATTTCTGACAAAGCTGCTCTTCCATGTGCCTTTATGAAAATTAAAGTATTTTGATAAATGTTAGTTCTTGGATGATTATTTATCCAGATACCAATCACTCTGTTAAATTACACTTATTGAGTGGCTCAAAGAACGGTCTTTCAAAGAGCTGAGAATTTTAATTGCTGTCGGGGCGGCAGAGACTTTTTTGAATACGACATTTCCTACAAAAATCAGTAACGCAGAGAGGAAAGTGTGATGCACCGGTGTAAAGCAAAAATAAACGACGGTTTATCGTGCAGCTGCGGACATGTCTTTTGATTAAATCTTTATTGGACAAAATACTTACTGATGGGAGGGGTAGTTTCGTGAAATAATTCGCCATTTTAGCCTTGCGGGTAAAAATTGAATGAAGGAGAAGGAAAAGTGCCCGAAGCACTCGCATATCAAATAGCTAGCAGTTATCGTTTGCACACGTTCGACACTAACGACATTGTTTACCCAGTTATTTCCTCTCAATCTTGTAACTATTATAGGTTTTGAAAGAACAATGCTAATTCCAGTCTCATCCAAAGATGAGGGATGGTTAAAGAGGCGAGATGGTAAAAAGTTGAATGTTGAGACCTTTTTTTATTTTTTACTTTTTATCTGCATCCACTTTCGCCTTATTGAAACGAATTGCAGGCCCGATTTGAGCAGCTGTTGGATGGTTGAAATTAAAGTTTGGGCGGGCTGCTGTTCCAGAAAACCATAGGCCCACTCTTTACCTGTCGTTTTCTTAGTCGTATGAAATCAATCAGAAACCATATTTATCTGAGCAAATAGGAAGGCCAGGACATGAAGGTATTTTATTGTAAACTCGTAAAACATACAGACAGCACTTTTGACTTAGTCTACTCATTCTTCCTTCTAGCCCAGAATAAAATGTGTAATAATAAAACTATCTAGCCTATCAGTGATAATTTATAAATGCTGTTCACGGTAAAGTGAACACTATTGAAATCGATCTTTGAGGAATATATCTGTCCCTACCTGCATTTATTTTAACAGGCACGCTACTGGAGGAAAATAGTTCCACAACTGAAGGAAAATAGTTCCATGCCTTAACGTTGGATTAAAAGTGTTAGGTAGACATTTGTCGACAGTACAATCATTTATTTCTCTTTCTGTTTTCAAATTTGTATAAGCGTAAGTACATATATATATATATATATATACATACACAAAAAAACACAAGGGCTGATTCAAAAGTCATGGAAACTATTGTTCATCTCCCGAAAATGATCGTAAAATATTTACTTTTCTAATAATTTCACAATTTCCTTTAGCTGGCACGTAAATAAAGTGATCTAGCCGCGGTACGCAGAGGCTAGACCACTCGCATCCCACCACGGCAGGTCGCTCCCTCGGATGATGCCGCTTGTCTGCGGGTTTTCTCGGGGATCTTCTGTTTTCCCCCGCCCTTACGTTCCGGCGTTGCTCCATACTCACCTTGCTTCACTCTCATCGGCTCTCAATAAGTAATTGTTAAGAGCCACCCAAACCTCTCTCGTCTGGATTGAAAGAAAAGATGCGTCCCCTGCAAACATGAGAAAGTGTACGTTTGTTGTATTAGCCGATAGGTTTTAGTTCAGGACGTTCCGGTTCCCTCAACATTACATTGTAAGTCGAGGTTTGAATACCGACTTTAGAAGTTTTTTTCTCAGGCCGTAACGTCTATCCACAACCTGTCGACACGCTCAAAATTTAATTATTTCCAAGTTAATTTAAATTTCGAGACGCGAAGTTTAAAGTGCCGTTTGGAAATCTGCTTTTACTCTGAAGACTATGGAAGAGGATATTATTCATATGTTATTTCGATGTTAGCTTTTAAAGTGCTTCGTGCGTTTTTTTCCTGCCATACGCGCACCGGACCTTATCCAAACGCGTAACTGATGTAATTAATTTTTACCCNAGAAAAAAGTTTTCAAGGAAAGGTTAAGGAACACGCCTGCCAACTGGACAATCTTCCTCCTGGCATGGCTGCAGGAATTCCCCGCGAATTAGTGATTAAGGGAAAAGGCGGGAGGCATAAAAAGTTTGCTGGAGCATAAAAACGTTCATTGAAAACAATCTAAAATGGAGGAAGAGATGGGAAGAATCGCGAGGGAAGTTTCGGAAGGTTGGCAAGATACGAGGGGAGGAGGGGAACAGATGTAAAGCAGGAAAAGGAGCGAGTGGACGGTAACATTTTGCCAACAGCTGCGGGAAAGCGAGGGAAAGTTGAAGTTAGAAACAACTTCACCTCCAGGCGGGAGCTTCAAAGTCAGCTGCCGACAAAAACGCGAACAGGTAGTTGGGATGGGTTGTTTTATTTTTTTCTCTCAGGAGTTTTTTTTTAAACTGGAAGCAGGGGAACGCAATTTCGTTTTTATTAAATACAAAATTGCCTTCCTTTAACAAAAACTGAGGGGAATACGTTACACGGTCTTACTTTCATGCCACTGCAGCTTGGTGCTCACAGCAGACTTGTCAAAGTCTTCTCTGAAGCCGTAAATTGAATTAAGAATAATTTAACTAGCCCACAGGCTAAAAAAAAATTTTTGTAAGATTATTTTTAAAGGTTTATAACGTCGCCTATTGCTATTTGCGAAAAGCGGTGTCTGAATACATTAATTTAGAACAATGACATGCGAATATTACACGTTTATAAAATCATTCTCTCCGCAGTAGCCTTCGAAAATAATTGCAGTAATTTATATTTGGTCTTTGCAGAAATGAGGATTATGAAACACTTCTAATTAGTCATCTACACATTATTTTTTATATTAAATTTTTGTTATTAATCTTCTTGAAGTATTATTGTTTTAGATACGTTGTGGTGCATCAAAATATTATTTCTGTGCACTTTTCATAAGGGTCATATTTAAAGAAAACAAATAACTGTCACGATCCTGGTATACACTTGCTTATCCTATCTTCAAACTGTAATCTTGCCGAATTATATGCACTACTGTCTGCACCGCGAAAGCTTTTCCGGCCAGGCTACATTGTAAATCTGTTAAATACGTTTTAATGTTATTATTTAAAGCGTTCCCCCAAATTTTGTATTAAAAGGAAAAAAACAGCTGTTGCCATGTAGAGAAACTTGGTTACTTGCTTGTATATTTTCAACGATCATGTAGGCAACCAAAGAACACTTGTGAAGGATTCGTTATACATCGTTCATAACCTACATACGCCCATCCAGCCTGTTTTCCCGCCTCAGTACTTGACATCTTCTGGAATTTCATACGCTATGGCAAGTAATACTCCTGGCGGGTTTTGAGATGGCCGCTCAAAATATTAATCATTTTGTGTGAGTCTCTTCGCAGGCATAACATTTTATGCGCAAGTCTCATAATTTTCAATAAAACCGTTTTAAAAAAAATCATTCGCTCTCGAATTTGCACCTTACGGAAAATTAAAGTTATGGCAGCCTATGCGTAACTGATTTTTACGTTGCTGAATTTCTACATTTTTCTTTACGACTAAGTGGAAATGGTAAAAAAAAATCTCCGGCATCGTGTGCTACGAAACATTTAAACGATCCGATCGTGTCGTGAGAACTGCTGGCGCCGGCGCCAGCGAACAGGTGCGAGTCCTTTCCTTCCCGACATCGTCTTTTAGCGCGCGGCTCGCTGTATCCTGGTCCAACCGCAGCATCCTTCCCCTACCCTCCTCCACCCTCTCTGGCAGGGAGGATGACGGCGCGCATCAATCTCGAGGTCGTTAAGGCGGGAGAGGCAGTGGAAAGTGGGGGGCGGGAATGGTTGCCGGTGGTTGGGTGGAGGGGGGACGACGTGCGGACATCCGAGTGGAAGTGGCGACACGTCATAAATACTGGGCCAATGCTGTCTCTCACCCGCTTCGCTGCTCTCCCCGGAGAGAGGAAGGCAGGCTGTTCTTCCCTCTCGTCGTTCTGCTGAGCGGAGAGACGCGTGTGTTTCGTTTATCGCAGGACGCACGCATTTACACCACGAAGGGGGAACAAAAATGGCGGGTTGTAACACCGGGGTTGCGTACAGAAGCTAATTGTATTGGGCTGGAAAAGTTTTATCAACGCTTTCAGTCAAAAATAAATATATAATTTTAGGCTTTGCAACAAACAAATCTTTTGTTCGGAACTGTACTGATATCCAGATGGAGCTTTGACTTACATCGGGACCAATAGAAATCTACCTGTACTTTATGTTACTGGCGGCAGTGGTTTTTGAGGCTACGGAACATAGTCTCAGCATCGAATGATGTCTCCCACACGTAGGGAACCTTTCTCATTGGTCGGTATGTTCTGCTGTGTGCAGTGCAGACCATTCACGTCACTTCATATGCAACGTCTCGTACTACAGGACACTGCGACTAAAAAAAGGATTAACATCCCCCGGTGTTATTCCCGAAGACTTATCAGGGGACGGCTTACAAATTAACTCATGACCTAACTTAAGCTAACACCCGTGCCTTACTCAGGATTCGAGCCCAGAACCTACCGCACCCAGATCGGCGGCGCACCAACCGACCACGCCACGGGAGGTCGGCTAGAGAAGCGAAAACTGAAAAGTAAACATACAGGTATTTTTTTTTTAAATTATGGCCAACCATTTGGTCTTGGCAGCCTCGTGGATCTAACGTATGATCGTATGTGGAACACCACACCAGCTATATAGTAGTGCTGTGATGTAGACAGTAAAGTTCCACATGTGATGCATCACGTAATGGCGGTACACATTAGTACACACCACTCTACAGTATAAGGGTAGGAGATGAACTAACGGGCCACAATAGCAGCCCACAACACTATGTTAGACGTGCGGGATTTGCATCAGTTGTTTAAAGTGTCCGTCGTTCATTCGCTAGCTTGCGGCCGCACCCCACAGAACATATCCTTGCTCATTATTCAACATCTCCTCATCAATTGGGGCTACGGTGGTGTAGTGGTTAGACTACTCGCCTCCCACCTAGGTGAACCGGGTTCGATCCCCGGCGGAGTCGCTCCCAGATTTTCGCACGTGGGAATCCTGCCGGACGATGCCGCTGGTCGGTGGGTTTTTCTCGGGGATCTCCCGTTTCCCCTCGCCCTTTCATTCCGGTACTGCTCCATATTCACCTCGCTTCACCCTCATCGGCTCTCAAGACCTCGATGTCAAGAGCCGCCCGGATCTCTTCACTCACTTCCCTCTCTAGTAATCATGCCATGAAGTTTTGTCACCATGTCTGCAATGTCATCTGGTGTATTCCTGTAGAAAAGTTCCGTAAGGTGACCCCACAGGAAAAAAAAGTAAGGGATTGAGGTCTGGCGATCTTGTAGGCCAGGGTATAGGGTCACCACGTCCTATCTGCCTATAAGGTTAGGTATTTTGAAGGTCCGCCATCATTCTGGGACCGCATACGGTGGCGGGCAGCTAATAGCATGCCTTCAACTAGTTCAAACATCTCACTTCTCTAATGCCTCAATCACCGCAACCTCCATACGGATACTCGCAAGTGACCTACACTAGGGTTCAACAACTTCTTTGTGTGCATAGTATTAGCGTTGTTCCACACGCTATCATACTAGATTAATGGAGTCGCTGCGACCAAATGGTTAACCATAATTGGGGCCACTGACTTTTCGCGTAAAAATCGGAGCACACAGTAGACTCCATTACTATATACACACCTCAGCTGTTGTTATACATTTATTGGCTGCTGGTGCCGTGTCCGTGTTTGACCAAGCAGGTGATTGGGTGCTTGTTTTCGTGCAGGTTGTCTACTGGCTCATACTTCTCTGCGGTTTGTCTAATGAAACACGAGACAATTGTAAACGTAACTGAATTTAATACATGTGTTTTGAAGTATAGCTTGTCTTCATATCAACTCATGAAATTTCGCAGTCCCTAGTGATATGCGAATATACTGAAAATGTCGCGGATTCGTTTAACTACAGCGTCAGACTTCAACATTTTTTTTCGTCTAGTATTTGAACGTGGTTATTCGTATATTGGCTGTCCCTGCGATAAATTGGACGCACCTGTTTTCCGCGATAAGATTTACACAAAGTCTAGGCTCCAATGTCCTATGGCATACGTGAAGTTTTCCTTTGGTTATTTATTGGCCACGTGTCTGTGTCGCGAGACAGTTTTTTACCTGACTGGGCCAATCAAAATTAGGTAACTTTGACTAAGAGTGTCCGCGATTCTCGGGCAGACACCTGCAATGCGTGACACTCAAAAGCATCCAATCACGAAATTACATACCTGAGCTCTAGTGTTTTGGAGTACAAGTAGTCCTGAAATTTTCTCGCGAAAAACAGGTGTCCCCAACGATAAGCTATTTCCTTGTGAAATAGGCTGTACTTGATAAGTAGTCATTTCTGGCTCAGTAGTACTCCAGAGTGAGTCAAAATGCCGGTGGCACAATTGCAGATACGTCAAGAAATTACAAGGGATTGAAATCTAACCTAGCATCAATTGATTCTAAAAATGCTGTGGTTTCTAAGGGTGGAAAATTCCTGTGAGCTCATTTTGATTACAAGCTTTTTGAATTTGTTTGCATTATTTAGTCGTAGTTTGGTACATACGGCCTGGACCAATCTGAATCAATATCATACCTGCAAGATCTCAAGAACCGAATTCTGTGCTATGTGATGTATAGAGACCTGAAAAATTCGCGAGTTCAATTACCTGTAGACTATACTCTATTTTCGTATGCAAAATCATGCAGATATCACTGTTCATTGGTTGCTTGTTGTATTAGCGGAAGACGGCAATTCTGTCTAAATTTTACTGTATATTAATTACATGCTCAGAGTTGTCCAGGGTGTGTAATTTAACGGGTAAGCCAATAATAGTATTAGCAATATTAAATTACGGAGTTTTGAATTCTTGCTCGTCCCGAAATGAAAACGCGAATTTTTCAGGTCTCTGGTGATGGAGAATAAAAATAGTCACTCACTGGGGCAGTAAGTGAGTGAAGAGATTTAGGTGACTCTTAACAATGAGGTCTTTAGAGCCGATGAGGGTGAAGTGAGGTGAGTATAGAGCAGCGCCGGAATGAAACGGTGGGGGAAGCTGGAGATCCCTGAGAAAACCCGCCGACCAGCGCCATCGTTCGGCATAATTCCAGCATGCAAAAATCCGAGGGCGACCCCACCGGGAATCGATCCCGGTTCGCCTAGGTGGAAGGCGAGTAGTCTAACCACAACATCACTGCGGCCCCTACAGTGGCAATACTCAACAAAGAAAACACCTGGATTTCTAACATACAAAGGACTGTGGAGGTGCTTGATGTCCTTACCCCTAAATATACGTTTTTTCACGGTAGTTATAAAACACCCCCTCCTCACTCGCACTTTAGTACTTAAAAATTGCTTTGTTCAACATCTTTAAAACTCTATTACGAAACGCGTTATTAAGTGTCTGGAATCTCGGAGTTGTCCAAAATATGTGAGATACGCATGAAGAAGCGAGTATTCTCGAATTATCAAACCAAGTGGGAAATAATCAGAAAATGGATTTTATTATCCTTGGTCAGTGGCTCCTGCGTTCGAGTGAATATATAACCATGGTGGTAATCCATTGTAAATGCCGCAGCTTTTACTGTCAACGTGAAATTTAAAATTTCAACTTATGAGCAAATTATAGGCGTTTTCTGGATCACTTGTATATATTTATACTTGTCCGGTTCATGCACTGCCATTTCTCAATCAGCCAACTCACAGAGAACTTGTTTGCACTAGTCCAGTACACTAACAATTTTCATCGAGGATCGAGACAAAATCATACTTTTCCCAAACTGTAGGGGCCTATTCGCTTTCTTGCCGTCGCTATAGTGTATACTCTTCCAGGGAGAAAGTACGGAAAAGTTAGTTATAGCTAGGGCCAGTGACTTTTCGCGTAAAAATCGGAGCACGCAGTAGACTTCAGTACTATATGTACACCTCAGCTGTTGTTATACCTCCATTGGCTGCTGGTGCCGTGTCCGTAGTTGACCAAGCCACTCAGGACTAAGTAACTCCGACAATGAACCTTCGTGATTCGTGCGCAAACGGTTAACACAAGCCGAAACATTTTATAGTCAATCAAATAAGCTGGAAGACCCTACAGTGCATTGGAGAGTGCCTTGTCTCGAAATCTTTTCGCGAAATATCACTGCCCCTAGTTAAAGCATGACATTAAATTTCAATTTCTAATTGTAACATTTCAGTCGTAAATTGCACCATTATGACAGATTTTACTTTAACGCAATTTCAGTCTCGTGACGAAACTTTGCATTTTCCTTTTTCACCTTGCGAACTACAGTATTCAAACAAGGTTTGTTTCACTCTTGTCACCACTAAAAACTTTTCAGTCGCCATAGTTCAATCGTAGATTTCCCTTGGTAAGCATGCATCACACTGTGATATACAATTTGAATTATGGAGATGCGTTTGTTTAAGCTCTTTCTCTGACCAGTCCCCTGAAAATTCCATGGTTCAAGCACAATCGTGAAAAGTGGAACAGAAAAAAAAATTGAAACGTTTCTGTGTCACATGGAAACGACGTCTACGCTGCTACAGACTCTCACAATATTTCACACGAATTACTTCATAAAGTATCTTTTCGGCGACGAAAAGATGAAAGTGAAAGGGGGGTAGTTTCTTAAAGGGAGCCGGTAGTTTTGTTTGAAATATTATTTTGCGGAAGCTGGAGAAAATTTAGGCTCGTGCTTAAGAGGAAGGGGNTGGCATTGTGCGGTGTCGGCAGGGGGTGTTTCGAAGCATTCAGACGGCGAGTGTTGTGGCTGTATCCAAACAAGGGGGAAGGGGGGAGTTGGAGGGGGTGTAGTACCCCACCCTCCCACAAACACTTTACCTGAGCAAGCCGCCGGGCTGCAGTACAAAGACGTTCACCCGAGCATCATAGCTCCTGTTAGGAGCCCAGGCCGGAACCCGGTGTGAGGGTGGAGAGGGCAGGGGGTCTTTGAAAGCAATAACTGTAATCATTCAATATATTCATTTTCGCAGTCGGGTCCAGGGGTGGCTAAGGAGACCTGTAGCAGCCATTGTCGGTGAGTCCTCTGGCAGCCTGCCTCCGTTGTAAACAGCCTGTCTTCACCCCCGCACCTCCTGCCCGACACGACTATTCAGCTCCGGAGAGGGTGGGAAACCTCCTCTACCCGCCTCATCGTCGGGAACATCAAGGCACCGCCGAAGACGTACGTCTTGTGTACAAAGAGTTTCAGACCTATTGACCCCTTGCTACAGCGTGTTCCGCGTGTAATACTCGTTCTTCAAGATGAACATGTTCTTTCCCCAAAACTCTGCGTTACACAGGATGAGTTAGTAAGTGAGTGAAGATATTTGGGCGGCTCTTAACATTGACTGGAATTAAAAACTATCAGGTGCATTGTGAGTCGCAAATCCAGAAGACGTAGTTTGTGAGCGAGAACCGCGGTAACTGCATAATTCTTAACGCGTAATTTTTTTTATTGAAAACTCAAATAAGGTCAATTCTATCTCAGGTTAGGAAAAAACGAGTTTGCTTATGTAAGAGGGAAAATTTCCGCCTCTAAGTGCGCAGTGTTCCAAAGAGGTAACTGTTAATAAAAATTTTTAGCTAGGCGAATAATAATGGAGGAAGATTTTACTAACTGACGTAGTTATTTTATATTTTATTTATGATTATAGTACTTATTTTGTCTTTTAACGAAGAAAATAGAGAAAAATCTGGTACACATGCGACACTGGCGTTCACCTAGTGGCGAAAAATTGTAGTTGCCAAAATTAAAGCAATGAGCATCGTAACCTGAGTAGAATAAACCTCAATTAAGGTTACTTCCACTCAGGTTGGGAAGATCAATGTTAAAAGTTTGGCAACCAAACATTTCCGTCACTAGGTAAGCGCTAGTGTTGCATTTGTACCAGATTTTTCTCTATTTTCTACGTTTAAAAACAATATCATTGTAATAAACCAAAGCTAATAAAAAATAACTTCGTAACTAAGTAAAATATTTCTCTTTTATTATTCACGTAGATTAAAATTTTGTTTAAAAGTGACCTCTTTGGAACAGTGCGCACCTAGTGGCGAAAATGTTCCCAATGCCAAAATTTACCATTAGAAAACTCGTTTTGTTCCTAACCTGAGTAGAATTAACCTCACCTCAACCCAGCTTTACTACCGCAGGCACTGCCGCGAAGTTGGCCACCTGTGTGCGCGGGCGGGTTTGTCAGTCGGTGGCAGAGGGTGGTGTTACCGACAGAAGAAAAAGAGATCATGGTGCTCTTTTGTTACAGACCGGGCGGTCTGAACCATAGACAGCTTATTCATCCTCTGCGCACGTAGCCAACACTGACCTACCCCAAAAGAACACAACTGTCAAAGCCACGTGGTCAACAGTGATGAAAGTGTTCGTTTGTATCTAAAATTTTTAAATAACAAGCACTCTTATATGAATAAAATACTTTTACCGATTTGAATTTAACCGAGCTGCATCATTAATTTGTTAGATGAAGTGCAAGAACTTCTCAAAACGCTTGTTTACAAATCTAACCTAATATCCAAACCACGCCGTTTTCGCAAGACGTGTTGGCAGAAACGTAGTTCAGTGTTGGGACACGGAGATTGATTGTGCGCAGCCAGCGAGGTCGGGCTACCCCGTCTGTAGTCTATGATCTGAACAGTGGAGTACACACAGCCTGCGGCCAGCCGGNGTATAGGCCGTCGGCCGAAGGAAGACGAAAGGAAGAAAGGGTCTCCAGGACGAGAATTGATGAGTTTATTTTCGGGTGGATCGGTTTCGTCCCAGTGTGGCCTGGTTTTCGAAGGCTCAAAGGACGCCGCCCACAACGTCCCGTGCGCCTTTCGCAGCCCCGGGTCCCTATTCTGAAAATTTGTATTGGCTACTAGCGAACCGGCCCGGCTTCGCCCGGGTACAATTGAGTTTTACAGTGATATACTGATAAATAAATTGGGAAAAGACATGTCAATTATGTGAATACAGAATTATAAAATTAATCTATGTTGGCCTAAGGTTTTAACTGATTACGGCAACCCAAAAGGAAGGAAATATTTTTTACCCTATAGCCAAGAAGTAGAGTATTGTTTTTGGAGTGAATCTATGCAACTATCGCGTAGTTACCACATTTCCGCTTTCCAGCGTCGATGCATGAAAATCAAAACGTGAGTTTCATCAAGTTGTAGCTTCAGAAATAACTGCACCTTGGTACTACTTTTTGCGCTTGGCTGAAGGATCTTAATCGAGCACCAAAGTTAAGCAACGTTCCCAGCGGGACACATTTGGATAGGATGAACATTTAGTGGCATAACATCTGAGCGCTTCCGGGCTTTGGAGGGCACGTTAAATATTCGGTCCCTGTTGTTATCGATTGATAGCAGTCGTTAAGCCTTTTCAGAGGTCCTTGTGTGNTTGGAGGGCACGTTAAATATTCGGTCCCTGTTGTTATCGATTGATAGCAGTCGTTAAGCCTTTTCAGAGGTCCTTGTGTGGCCTGATAAACTCTGACACCAGAGGAAAAAAATATTTCGGTCACGTACCCAGCAGTTGCAGAATTAAATTTTTTTGTTATTCCACAGGAACCGTTAAATTTCCCGGCATAAAAAGTATTCTATGTCTTGTTCCAGGACCTTAAGTATCTACGTTCCAAATTTCATCAAAATCCGTTCAGCCGTTATGGAGGTTGGTAACAAACATACACAGACTTTCGCATTAAAAATATTAGTAGGATATAAATACATTTACCACGTAACCAGAAGGGGGGGGGGGCGGTATTCTGTTACTCTGAACGACAATAGAGGTTAAATAGCCAGCGCATTCTAGCAAGCACACTGCACTGAGAGAAAAAAATGTTTTTAAATGTCCCGAATGCGAGAAATATTATATTAATTAATACAGCATGTTGCAAAGCACATGTCAATACCTCTGGGAACAATCCTCTCGTCTAGAGGAAGAAAATATTGTTATGTGAACATAGGTCCGGAAACGCTTCGTTTCTTTACTAAAGCTTCCATTTCATTACGTGCGTTGTGTGGCCTGCGGGCTGGATCGTGTTTGTGTAGAATGCATGAGGCAGAGGAATATCCTGGTAGTAGAACTCTAGGAGCGTTTCAGAAAAGTTGGAAACAAAGTACGCTGAAACCTAGGGAAAAGTAAACTTTTCTCGCGATAAACCACCACCTATACTCACGGTACGTAGTACATAAGTACGCAGATACGAAACGGCACGGAGGTTCTTTTGATGTAGGCGTGCCATTCCTCCGGTTGGTTGCGCGAGGCTCTGGGATCGCGCTTTGTGACTGATTGGCTACTGCAAGCTGCGAAAGGTTCCCTGCTAGCTGGGCCGCCGGCTGGCTAGTGAGTTAACCAGCCGCTGATTGGCGAACGGCGTTCCGACACCTTGCCGGTCAGTGACGCCATTTTGCTGGCGTGTACGGCTGGCATTTGATGTGTAAGCAGCTGTTTCACTTCCCTATAGGCTGTTCACGGTAAAGTGAGCACTTTTGAGGCCCTCGTTACCGTTTCCTTTCAGCGATTTATTATCCTTTGACCACCTTTATAATAAGTAATAAACGCAGTGTGTATATTCCACCGCACTAGGAAGTTGATGTCTAAAGTTAAAATAAAATATTGTTATTGGCTATTATTAAAAATGAGACGGCTTTAAAAAGTTCTGACTCCACCCGAATATCCTGTATACATAATAACTCTGTGGCATCGTGTTAATTACGATCAAGGTAGAAGTATAATGTTTGCCAATAGAGCACTGCACACGACTGTACAAAATGTACAGCGGTGCATGTTGTACAGTAGTAAAAGAAGGTACATATGCCACCGAAAGTGTCAGGAAAGTAAGATATATGTTGCACATAAAAGAATAATGCATACATTTTATAACACTGTAAAAAATCTTGCAAGAATTTACTTGTTTAAATGTTTCAAAAATTAATTAATAACAGTCTGTAATTGACAAAAGTATGTAAAAGCGTTTGTTGACTCTAGGTGCTTGAGAAAGCAAGTGGTGGAAAAAAATATTTTACGGTATCGCAATTATAACTAATACGGTTATGTGTAAGAAAATAGTAATACTAATTTTAAAAAGTAATTTTTAATAATTAGTTTTTTGTTCATTAATTTTAGTTATAAAAATTATAAATTTCGTGCCTGAAATAGATGTATTATTTAATAAAAAATATTTGTTAACACTAAGATAACTTTTTTTACACCTTGTTTAATCTTTCCTATTGCAAAGTGTGCTTTCTATAGCATAAAAAATTTTAATACACTTAAATTTTTATTTTAAAAAAGGCTATTAAATGATTGTAAGTATATTATAGCAAAATATTTTACAGTGTTACGAAATATAGGTATGCAGTCTTCTTTAATATACAAGAATGTTGGTAGTGTGTATTAGTTTTTATGAGTCCTGCCGTAGGAATGTTTCTACCGGAAGAAAATATCAATATTATTTATATTAGTTATTTATAGAAGTATCGTTGTACGAAACGCTATATCTAAAGAAAAATATCGATTTTCCGTATATCGGAATCCGATATTTTATGCACTAAAGGATTTGACAAATATAAAATTGTTCGGGCCATTACATATTGAATACACGACAGAAAAATGTGGTGCCTGTTTTTGGTGCATGTTGCCAAAGTAAACTTTGTAATTTTTAAATTAAATTTTTATAATCAAAATAGAGCTTATTAAAAGAGCATTTTTAAAATATACAGTTCCGAAACCTGGAAAAATATATTGATTTCGAGAAAATGTATTTGAAATATATGCAACATTTATATCGATATATCGTTGATGTAATATTGTAATTTCGATATATCGATATTTTTTCAACATCCCCATCCCTGCGTGTTGTAAAAATCGGACGCAGTGCTCGATTAGAAGCGACGCTACTTCTACCACAGTAGCAATTTTTGGTTGGGCCAACGTAAGCCCAACATTTTCTCCAAGGTTGGGCCAACGTTGGAAAAATTACGTTGGCCTGAGATAAAAATGACACTCGGGCCTACGTTGGCCGAACATTATGTTTTAAGTTCGATGCCAACCAAAATAGAACATGTTTCCAACGTAACACCAACATCGTATTTTCTACATTGACCCAAAATTATGATTTCAGTTGGATGCCAACCGAAATAAAACGTATTTCCAACCAAACACGAACATTTTATTTTTAACCTCTTTCCACAACTAGATATGATTAGGTAATAATTGTGTTACATAAAGGATGCCAACTGATAATATTAATTTGTCCCCCAGTAGCAAAATTTGATTGGGCCAACATTGGCCCAACGTTTGGATCTACCGTTGGGCCAATGTTTGCATATTACGTTGGTCCAACGCCAAAATATCCCTCGGGTTTACGTTAGCCCAACATAACTTTTATGTTTGGTTGCCAACTGAAATACAATGTTGGTCCAGCATTATTTTATGGTTGTGTGCAAACTGTTAAGGGTAGTGTAATTCCTCTTTCAGAAAGGCATTCACAGTCGTTTACCCACAGTTGGCAATGTTTTGCTACGATGTGTGTTATTGCATACATAATGCTAACCAAGAAACAACGTTCTGCCGACGTACCAGTGTTTTAAATAAATTTTACCCATTAACAAAAAAATTTAATAAATGAGTTAATTCTATCATTTTTCATCTCGTCCCTCTTTACATTCTGAAATTTCCATTGGTAGATATCGTATTCGTACCCGTGCCCTCCGGATAAGCAACCTGACGTTTTACCCGCTAGACTATTGCAACTTCTTATCTCTAATAATTATATTTGTCTCTAATTCTTGTCTCTAATCTTGTCACATATAATTATATTCCGGTTCAATAAATTGTGTTATTTTTTTTTATGTATTTAAGTCAGATACTACTACACCGAAACTGAATTTAAAACCTACCAGTTAAAAGAATGTATATATTCTAACTAATGACGAACACACAACCAAAGGCAGCCAGTTTATTTTAAATTATTTCTGTGCTGAAAAATTTGAACCACTAAGCAAATAAAAGTAATTACACATGGGTTTATTTAGAAAAAAAAAACTCTATGATGGCATAATGTCTGCAATGCAATGTTGTCCCAACGTTATAAAAATAACAAGTCGATAAATGCTATGTTCACAACAATGTCTAAACACATGAGGAACAAAACACTGTTTAATGAAAATTTACGTTTGGTAAATTTTTATATGCCGGGAAAATTAATATGTTTTTCCATTTAAAACGATTATTTTATATTAGTGTATTTATGTTGGTTGTACAACGTTGGCCCAAAAAATACACACAGTATGTACCAAATGCCGATGGTATGTTTTCCGACAAGTAAACAAGACATAAACAATGAAGCTTATATTAAATAAGATATGGTTTGTGTGTTAAAATCATTGCATTTAAACAATCATACGAAAATATAGTGATATTTCATCAGATATGTGGCGATTATCTTTGTTGGGATAATGTTGATTACACAATGTTGTCCCAACATATATTTAAATACCAAATACCAACAGTATGTTTTATAAGTAACCAACACACCACCAACGATGTAAATGTATAAATAAAGCATGGATTGTGTGTTAAAACCATTGATTTTAAAAAAAAGTACAAAATTGTGATTTTATTTAATCAGGAATATGATAATTACCATTGCTGGTTTAATGTTTGTTACACAATGTTGACCCTACGTAACAATTAGTATCAATTACCAACTATTGTGTTCGCAACATTGACATCACATATGACCAACTGATCATATTTTAAAGAGAAATATCTCAGATGATGAAATACCTTAGTATTATATAAAATACAAGAAAGTGGCACTGTTTTTATTCAAAGACGTTGTTCTGTAGTCTTACATAAAGAGTTGGTTGCCCAACTTCGGCCCAACAGAAAATTACACACATATTACCAACAGTATGTTTACCAACTTATTACCAACCAAAAATGAACCATTTAAAATTACAGCTGCAATAGGATATGTCATTTTCTTATTTAGTTACATCATTGTCGGGAGTGTGCTTAGTAATCTCGTAACATGTTCGTGGTAGGAAACTTTTGTTGGCATTTTCCATTGAGCCAACGTTGTATTAATGTGTGTGCTCCAATCCGACATATAGCCAACCTTTCCAGCGAAGTGCCAACGTAGGTTGGTACTGGGAAGATAAGGTTGGATTTTGGTTGGAAAACAATGTTGGCCCAATGCACACACATTTACAAAACACCAACCGTTGTATTTAAAACTTTTATCCAACGTTCCACCAAAACATTAAAAATACCACATTCTCTATTTTAACAGTTTTTCTAAATTATTTCTTATGTATGTATTTTATTGTACGTTTTAACACAATTATAATTAAATAGATTAAGTTGGATTTGTTTGGAAAACAACGTTGGCCCAAAGTAAAATTTTTGTTGGATTCCTACACAACATTTCCCAACCAATTTCTACTGGGGAACTTGCAGTATGTTCTTACTTTTTCTGATTTACTGACGTCATTTTCTTGAGAGTGCTAAGTTGCCTCACAAAATATGCATGGTAGTAACTTTTTGGCATAATGTTCATGTCATAATCTTTGCCCAACATAAAATACCACACCAAACCCCAACCATTGAGTTTCAGACATTGAAACAACATAACCAACTAAAAATTTATATTAGAAAAATTATCTCACATCTTGAAAAACCTTTGCATTATTCAGAAATATTTTTTTCATAATTTTGCATTATATATTGGTTGAACAACACTAACCAAACATAATAAAACATACAATTACCAACAGTATGTTTCCCAACTTGTTGCAAACCATTCACCAACCATTTCAAGTTCGAAATAATTACATTTGCAGTATGTTTTGGATTTTTCTGATTTAACAACATCATTTTCTTGAGAGTGCTAACTAATCTCACAAAATGAGCATGGTAGAAATTTTTCGTTGACATATTACGTTGGGGCAACGTTATTATAATATTTGTGTTCCAACCCAACGTTCAGCCTACTTTGCCAACGAAAATCCAACCGTTGGGCCAACGTAGTTTGCTTCTGGAGTACTTGAAAATTTCCAACTGTTGTCTTTCCGACATGTGGTCAACACTCTACCAACGAATAAAAAATTACAATATCCTATATTTTAACAGTTTTTTTTACTAATAGGTTAACATATGCATGTTATTGCATGCTTAAGAATTATTCAAATTCAATTTATTAATTTGGATTTCGGGTGGAAGATAATGTTGGCCCAATGTTAATTTTATGTTAGTATTCCTTCACAACCTATTTCCATCCTTGTTAACCAAAAGTCAACGGTTGGCCTAAGGTATATATTCCATCACAACGTATTTCCAACCTTGCCAACCAATTTTCAACCGTTGGCCCAACGTTTGTTGCTACTGGGGTAGTTGTCAGCGGTTTCCCTCGACCTGGCAGACGTAAACGGCGATTTACGATGACAGTAGCGTAAGCAAATTCCTAGTCATTTCGTGTGACGTCTACCTCGGGAACAGATGCCCGTGACTGGAAATAGGCGTCGCGACGCACAATGACTTGCAGCTAGGCGATGAACGGGAAGGGAAGACGCCTACACAATGGTCCCCCGCCTGCGCTTTAGTGGCAAAGAGGACAAGGGGTGGAAAGGTGGCACCGTTTCTGAAGTGGAGTGCAAGTAGGGAGGGTTCCAGAGAAGGGCATGTATCGATCATCCCCAGTCGTCACCATTCATCCACCTAGAAAAGAAACCCTCTACGAACCCCCTCCAACCCTCCCTGCAACACCACCCTTGGTTTTTAAAAGATATATCATTTGAATGCAATATTTCATAACACCCCTAATCGCAAACACCCCGTAGCGAGATGAAAAGCGAGTCGCCCCCGGAACAGGCACGAAGAGGGAGGTTTCAATCTCCATTTGTCGCTCTCTGTGTATTAGCTGCCCCCTTCTTTCTCCTTCTCTCGCTCGCTCTTTACGTTCTCGAGTGGATCTCTCACAGCTTCTCTCCCTCCCCTCCCCCTCCATTGTCAGGCACGCCAGTTATGAAAAGTTTTATGGATTGTAAACATTGTATCCCCGCGTGTATCCATCACGATCGTTACGACTGGGGAAGGGGTGGGTATTAATGTCGACTCGGGGTGGTATAAGGGGGGTGGGGTGAGGGGTGACCGACTTGCTGCCAGCCGATGAATGCTCACTTGACCGAAAACACACTGTTAAGGATGTCCCGAAAGTAGAGGACAAGAAGGGTCTATGAACTACACTAATGAGCAGTTGAATTAGAGAGACCTGCCGTTTTGGCGAAATGGCGCTGTGGTCTCCCCGTCGAATGGAATAGTGCCCAGCCATGTATGACTGGAATGTCGTCCGACATTATACAGACCTCATGAGTTACAGTTGAGCGCAGAATGGGAAAGAAACAAGATCTGAGCACATTTGATCGTACAGTGAAATCCAAATGCGCAGAAAATCCAAAACGCGTTGTGCGAGACGGGAGAGTCCATTGGCACTGCAAGAAGGGGTGAAGTTGTTCATTTTAGTAGCGACAGCGGCCAAGTAAGGTCAGCCGAGAGCTGCTCCGTGCGTGCATATTACCTGTCGAAAAAAAACGTAAGATGCGTCAACGGTGTTTTACAGCGCGGTACTAGAGAGCGATGTTATCACTTTGGTTTGCATAGTGCCAGTAGTGTCACGTGGTTTCCCTCTTTACAGAGGCGAGCGCTCTGGAAAGCCCTCCCCTACACTGCTTCCCCTACGTTCCCTTCCTCAAAGATGCCCGAAAATTATTTACTCATACGAACTTTACTATAGTCAGATCGTTGGAAACAGGCTTATGTGGCGCCTCGTATCCAACGTAGTGAAGGCACTGAGATTTCCACGGGCCACCATTTCAAGAATGTACCGTGAGTTCGTAGATTGGGGTAAAACCACCGCTGCCAAGGACGACTGTCGTGGCGTAAAAAAAATTGACAACAGGGTTCACCGTCGGCTAGCTCGGTTGGTAACGGCAGATAGACGGGTCACAGTGCAGCAGATCACTCGGCTTCTTAATGCTGAAATACAACGAACAGAGAGCAGCCTTATCATCCAGAATCATCATCAGGTCGAAAGGGGGTGCTACATACTGCTAGGCAGATATCTCTAATTCAACTGCTCATGTGTGTATACCGGTGGGTGCAACCAGGTGAATTAAAAAATACTTCAGTATAACAAAATCGTACTGAAATACCTTGAAAAATATTTACCTACACTTGCATTCAGCAATCTTGTAGGTATGATTACTTTGCATACGGAATTTTGTATTGCTAATAAAATCTTTTCGAGAGTTAAAAACAAACTTGTGTGAAAAAGGACTTTTAATTTGAAAAATTTGAAATCATGACATTTCAATATAGCCAAATTTTTTTACAGTGCTGTACGTTTACTGCGCCTGCCAATAATGAAGTTACAGCACACGCATCCCTAAAATTGGGAAATATTTGGTCCAATATTCATGTAACAATATTTCGTGTGGTTATTTATTTGTAAACGCAGGCTTCTTCTTACACAGATCTATTACATACATGACTGGAGTTTTTATGAAAATTATTTTCACCTAGATGCGACTCTAAAATACTGCACGTTGTCTCTGACTTTAAAATATCACTCTACTTAAATTTTGTCAATTAAATATTCCAAAGAACCACTGCTTTCCTAATTTCATTTTTCCATCTCGTTCTAAGATGTTCCATTCACTGCGCTCTTACTCGCCGCAGTATCTTACCTTAGTAGGCCTGTATTTACGTGTCGTATTTTTTTCCATAAGTCTGTATCACATCAATTCTCATTCTATTTCTTTTTTTTTCAACTCTAGCCCATCCCTCTAGGTTGTTTCATTCCTAATTATGTCGAGTTACCTTGGAAGCAAGAAATCCTGTCAGTACAGCCTAGAGGTTCTCTGAAACGTCAGTGTATTTATTTTGGACGTTTTGCCTTACACAAGCCCATAGATACAAAGATCGATAAAAAGCGCATGAGTTAATCCACATAAGCCTACACGGGTCAGTTTCGTTACTGAGCTTAGGTTAGCATCTTTAAAATCCCTGTACTACATTAAGAATATCCTATCTTGTTGTGGGGACATTCCAAGTATTGCTGAGATTATTCTGTTTAAGGTACAATATCTCCTATAGATGGAACAGTGATTTTCTATACGAATGACATGTATATTTGCAGATACAATCACAGATAGGTCACAACAGACAATTTTTTCTTGGTTTTGATGTCTAGGTAAAAAATGATTAGGTTGTACCAACAACACTATTTGATTGCTTTCCTTATGTTAACGATCTGAACATTATATCGCTACAGAAATTTGGTTTCCCACAATAGTATTATTTTTTGCATTTCAGTTTTCATAAAGATAAATAAACACATAAATGTGTGCGTAGTTTTGTACTATTTGAATCTGAGACAAACATTTTTTTCATTTAAATTTTTGACCGTGCTGCGTATTGACCAGCTAATTTGTGCTATAGACACCGAAAGTCAACATACCTGTACAGTGTCTCAATGTGGCCCTTCACCAGATACATTGGCAACATTATACGATCTGTCCATCACGAAGGAACTTCACTAGCTCAAGGACAATCATACGTACTGTAAAAATGAACGAGTGGTAAGTTAATATAATTAGCAAAAACTCTACCATCGAATAAAATGAAAACCTGTGAATTGCTTCGGTGACAGTGTTCCAAAGTTTACCAGCAATTCGTAATTATTCACGGTGAATTAAACTGCTCTATGTCAAATATCTGTCTTGCATTTAATGGTTTATCTCTGTTTTTTCGGTTAAATAAGCACTTTTAAATTTGTTTTTTTAAATAAAACCTAGTACCTTTATTCATTTAATTTTTACGTAAATACTGACTGACATTTCCCAGCACAGTTGGCAACAATTTACGAAAAGTAGTTACGTGAATTAAATGATGTTTTAAAAGTATGATGTTTAAATTTACGGACACTAAAATTATATTATTTAGTTTCTTTTGTGTTTCATGCACATACACATACCAATTAGCATATTACTAAAATATTTACTTTGCTAACAACTTCGCAGCTACATTTGACCAACGAAAAAAATTAAAGAAATAAAACTCTGTTTAATCGAAGAAATATTTATTGGTGTGATGTAGCCCAAAATTATCCTGCCTCTTTTTAATTTGCCCACCTAGCGTCCATTTGCTTCCCATTTTGATGGCAGAGCTTGATTAAAATACCAAATAATTTGAAAACTACCGTTGAAAATATTTTTAAACTTAAATATAAGAATTTTAACTTATAATCTTAAATCAAAAGAAATTAATTAAATTATTTTATACGAAGTTTTGTTTAAACTAAAGAGTTTATGGATGTCGCAAGAGTGACACGTATTTTATTTGAAACCCGACACTTGATTCAGCTGCGGTAACACTTTTAACTACTTCGATCTCAAATTTTATCTAAAAAGTTTAAATAGAAAATATAAATATGGGAGAATTACACAACCAATTCCCAATAAATGTTCTTCTTGGTGTTTTAATAACATTAACTGTTGTATGACGTATTAATTTTGTTAGATTTTGAGATGTATTCTATTATATATATATATATATATATATATATATATATATACAGCAGATGGACAAAATAATATGAACACCATGCAATATAGTACATTTTGTTGCATGTTGGCAACACTGCTTCCGTGTAAATAATGCGACGCGTATGTATTGCACAGTTTACGTGCCAAGTCTTTTAGGTTAAAACAAGCGATCGGTGAAATGTGTGATCTCTCAGACTTCGAAAGAGGGCGAATCGTTGGTGCTCGGTTAGCAGGAGCGTCTGTGACGAACATAGATGAATTTTTTAACGTTTCATGAGCGACGGTATCCACGGTAATAACAGCATACACAAAACATGGTAAAACATCATCGACGAAGAGGAATAGTGGGAGAAACCCAAAGTTAACTGACAGAGAACGACGAACATTAAAAAGAATTGTGGCCAGACAACATAAAACTAACGCGGAAAAAGTGACAGCAGAACTCAACACTCACTTGAGTAATACTGTTTCGATAAAAACAGTACGGCGGGAGCTCCACAAAGCTAACATTCATGGAAGGGCTGCAATTGCGAAACCCTTTATAACGGAAGCCAACGCTAAGCTGCGAAAGAAGTGGTGCCACGATCATAAAACCTGGACACTTGATGATTGGAAGAATGTGGTATGGTCCGATGAATCATCGTTTACATTGTTTCCTACAAACGGCCGGGTTTATGTATGGAGAACCCCAAAAGAAGCCTACGATCCGGACTGCCTGCTTCCTACAGTCAAGCATGGGGGAGGTTCCGTTATGATTTGGGCGGCTATATCGTGGTATTCAGCTGGTCCTCTCATTCACATCACTGGCCGGATTACTGCGAATGAATATCTCGACATCCTCAATGATGAAGTTCTTACTATGACTAGCATATTGCTGCCAAACACTGCCATATTCCAAGATGATAATGCGCCCATACACACAGCCAAAAAGGTTCAGTCTTGGTTTGAGGAGCCAGACTTCAACATAGTTGAACCGTTATAGGGAGTTTTAGAGCAGAGGGTGAGGAGCATATTTCCATCTCCAACATCATTGAAGCAATTGGCGGATGTGTTGGTACAAGAATGGGACAACTTTCCTTTGGAAACTATTCAGTCACTCTACTAATTTATTCCGCGAAGAATTGCAGCTGTTCTAAAAGCAAATGGTGGCCCAATATCTTATTAATAAATAAATGTTTTGTTTATGTCAGTTGTTCATATTATTTTGTCCATCCCCTGTATATATAATATTTTTAATTTTTTAAAGTTTTTTTTTCTTTTCTCAAACACTGTTTAGACTATTATTCTATAGCAAACTGACCCGGCTTCACCCGGGTGCAATTGAGTTTTACAGTGATACACTAATAAATAAATTGGGAAAAGACAATTAATTTATGTGAAACAGAATTATAAAATTATACTACGTAGGCCTAGGTTTTTGACTGATTACGGCAACCCAAAAGGACGCAAATATTTTTTACCCGATAGCCAAGAAGTAGGGTATTGTTTTTGGAGTGTATCTGTGCAACTATCGCGTAGTTACCACATTTCCACATTCCAGCGTCGATGTATGAAAATCAAAACGTGAGTTTCATCAAGCTGTAGCTTTAGAAATAAGTTTACCTGGGCACTACTTTTTGCGCTTGGCTGAGGAATCTTAACCGATCACCAGAGTTAAGCAACGTTCCCAGTGGCAGACATTTGGATGGGTGACCATTTAGTGGCATAACATCTGAGCACTTCCGGGCTTCGGAGGGCACGTTAAATATTCGGTACCGGTTGTTATCGATTGATAGCAGTCGATAAGCCATGTCAGAGGGATAAAAATTATTCTGTCCTTTTCAAGGACCTAAAGTACCTACGTACCAAATTTCATCAAAATCCGCTCAGCCGTTATGGAGGTTGGTAACAAACATACAGAGAGAGAGAGAGAGAGAGAGAGAGACGTTCGCATTTATAATATTAGTAGGATATCCCAACGAAAAAGAATGTAATGTACAACAAAAATATGAAGAACAATTTTATAGTCCATTCGTGGTTACTTCCAACTTTGTAAAGCCCTGATAAAGTTCTACTTCCAGGATTTTCCACCGCCTCATGCGAACTAAGCTTGACTGAGTCCGGAATCTTACACCAAAGGGACAACGCACCACATTTGTGTGCACTCAGTGTAATAATATTTTGCATAAAAACTATTTCTTACTAGGTATTACCAACACACATATTTTGCCACTGTTTTATTTTTATTAATTACGTATTAAATATTGTAATTTATATACAAAACATTTAAAAAATTTCAATTCAAGGCAAAATAAGCAGTTTTTATATTTGTTTATGTTAAGAACAGTATAAAACGCTTGTGATGTGTAACACAGTTAGGAAACAATCTATCACATCATACATGGTGTGGTTTTTCAAAGTTTTTATCCAAAAAGTGTGAAGAAACAGCGAATAGACCATATATACCCTTTTGAACGTCCTTACAGCTGGATATTGGTATCCTCGCAGGCTTTTGTGGCCATTTAGCACGCACCAACAAGGGGACATGGCCCCGCTACAGTGGTGTAATCCGGCATGTCCCACAGGGGAGGTTAAAAATCAGGAGAAGGGAAGGGCAAAGGGGAGGGGGTGTGTGGAGTTAGCGATACGTGAGGGTAGTTATTGCACAGTCTATTGCCGTTACCGCTGGGGACAGAGATGCGTTTATTACAACTTCGTACGGCATCTGGACAATCCAAAGCGAGCATCCCTTGTTCCCCGGAGTCTTTCCCGTTGTTGTTCATTAGCTCCCCTCTCCGGCAAATGTAGACTACTCGAAGAAAATCGCTGACGTAATTTACTTGTCGTTCTTCCTGCTTTCAATGATCACGTCAAATGAATTCTTCAAAAGCATTAACTGCAGGATTAACGGTTATAAACGTAACACCCAAATCAAAACAAAATTTGTTTCGTAAGTTTTCGTAGAAAACTGGCGAGTTACGCACATCAAAGAAGATACTTATTAGCAGCAGCAGGTTACTGCAAAGCAGGCACCCGTGGAAATAACTATTTGGATTCTTGAGGACCAGGTATTTTTTAATATCCACAAATTTAAGTTTTTTGCTGATGTAATTTTTTTTTTTTGTGGAAGCTGAGATTACAGCTTTTCAAACTTGGCCCATTTTGTGTATCCTGTAGTAAAAATGTGAAAACAGAACTACTGACTAAAGATTATAATACACTTACGGTACCGTCAGACAGAAGTTATTAGAATTTTTGCGATATTTTACAATAGCATGTTGTAAACAATATGTGTTGTACATGTCGGACACTAAATACGACATTAAATATATTACATAACTGTTGAACACATTTATAAAAAGGATGCATAATAGGCTGGAAATATAAATGTCATATTTTTAACTCCTCTTGCTCTTACATTATTTCTTATACGCCACTTCTTTCAATAACGACAACCGTAAATAATTTTAAGTGTTCCGCTTATCCCTCTTCAAATTAAAAAAATCTTTTGAGCCCTTTAAATTGTTTATTCTCAACGTGATGCAATTGATTCGCAGATAATTAAGCACTTTTGAGTGGGAGAGATCTAAGAGGCACCTAACAGCTGAGGTCTTCATCGCCGATCGGATGGAGTGAGAGAAGATGAATCAGTGGTGGAGCGGAATGGCGGGAAAACGGGAGCACTCCGAGAAAACCCGCCAGCCCTCGGAAACGTCCGACACATTTCCCAGGTGCAGAAACTCGGGTTTATAACATCGCCGATAATCGAAGCCGGTCCACCGTGGTGGGAGGCGAATCGTCTGACTGCTAAACCACTGCTCTCCTCTGTTAAGCACTTTTTAAAGACCTGCTTAATTTATTCTTTCAGACGATTTAGTATTATGTCATTTGTGACTGTCTCCATTGACACAGACCTAACTACTAGAGTCCTCACGCCCATCAGGTGTGGTTGTAAACTGTTGGCAACATTTCCTACTCTTAACACCCTGAGTTCGAAAAAAAAAATTAGGCTATAGATTTTGAAGACAAGCTATAACTGGTTCGCAATTAACTGAATACTTCTACAACCAACATTTGAAAAAAAAAATCCCTGCCCCTAACTACGTATGTTTTACAGTGAACACTAACTGGCAAGCTCCCAGCATAGTTGGCAACAATGTAAGAAATATAGTTCCGCATCTTAACTTCGTATTAAAATTACACATATAAAATGTGTGCACAGTTATTTTTTTTTCATTTTAGTTTTACTTTGTCTTATGCACATATGAATATGAATCAAATTGCCATATTGCAGAAATATATTTGCTCTTAACGTCACAGTTCCACTTGATCGACGCATGAATAAAGTGATCGGGCACGTGGTGATGTTAATTTTACATGTGGTGGAAATATACACATTAAGCGGGAAATGAGATCCTAAGCAGGGTTTTCAGAGTGCTGAGTTCACCGCGACCAGCCTATAGATGTGACATTTTTAGCGCTAATGGTGTAATGTTGCGTTGCAGTAAACTTTTTGAAATATACTGGCCACGTATTACTACGTCACCAATTATTCAATAAGAATAAAAATGTCGCAGTCTTAACACTAATTTGATAAATCTCTGTTGAATTCAGGTGAAGTAATATGAAGCTGGCAGCTCAATAATTGTGAACATGTATATAATAAAATGAAATTAATTTAAGCTGCCACCAAATCAACACAATATTTTTTTAAAAATAAAACTTTAAAACAGGAAACTATGAAAGTACATGTGTTAAAGTGTAGTTAAGTGTATGAACTATGTATGAATTTTATAGCTTTCAGAATTAACTGCTATTATATACAAAAAGGGCGGAAACCTGAAATTCCAAGGCAACAGATACATTATATTGCGAGAACTGTTTAGTCTTCGAAGTCTAAAATTGGTATAGGCCTGCACGGAGGACCAAAGAAAAGTAATATTTCCTGTGTTTATGTGTGTCTGTGTGTAACGGGAGATCTCAGCTACGAAGATTTATTCGATGTAAACTACCACCTACAAACTGTTTTATGCAACCACTGATTATTTTGTTACAAAATGTGATACGAAATAATTGCTATGGACGATTTAAATTAGTTATTTTGTTTTAGCAGATCTGGTACTATTTTCCAATATGACGACTATTAAAAATTTTAATTACTCAGTGTTATATTTCTTAAACTCATAAACATATTTCAATCATACTTGTTAACACAAATACAAGTTAACCACGTAACCATTAAAAAAAATTCAAGTTGTCAAATATAATGTATGTTGCACAAAACATTATGTAATCATAACAATGTAAACTGGATTTCGTAGCATCTGTCCTTAATCACGTCATGAGTTATTAGCTATCCTAATTTGAACAGTCTATGATCAGTATCTAATGAGATTTTTTAACCAAGAAGCAGCTTATTTAAAACACTAGTTGTATAGGAAAACAAATTTTGAGATAAATGGTTAGGCCAAGATTCATTTAATATAAGGATAGATACTGCTAATCAAGAATTACTTAATAAAATTTCAACTATTTATAGAATATTAAAATTTACTTATATATTGGATGAAAGTCAGGCATTTTGCAACACTACACTATGAATATGCCTCTAAACAATTTTTTTTCTAAATATATTATATCGAACGTAAAAGAGAAAATCCAGTTACTTTCAATAAAAAAATTTGTATTTGACAGAGACACTTTCGTACTCAAGGCGCTTATAACTTTATAGTGATAATTACCCCGTGCGTGGAAGGGTAACAAATATACAAAGAACAAATTGGTTACTTTAAAAGGAATGCTATTTTTTATTAACACCCCTCGATAGAGCGTATGATGATGTAATAAATAGTTCTTAACAGAACTTTCGGTGGTCATTGGATCAGCCAGTCTGGTAACACGAAATGGCCTGCACGTTCCCCAGACTTAACGCCTGTGTACCTTAATCTGTAGACAACATTAAAGCAACAGGTCTACAAATATCCACCGACGACTCCCGAGGACATGAAAGGCCGTATAGCATGAACTCGTTCTGCGATAAGTTGACGTGCGGTATTGTCCGCTCAGAATCGCTTTGCAGTATGTATAAATGCGCAAGGGCACCAATTTGAACACGTGATATCAGAATAAAATAATAAAGGAAGCGCAGTCTGAGGCTGGCAAACAAATGCCAGCTACAGGATGGCGCTACGTCGGCCCATTGTTCCATTGCTTCGTAATTGACCTTCAGCGATCTTGAATGACAAGCAAATGTCATCGTATTTAGTATACTGTTGTATTTTCGTTGTCAGCAATGCTGCAAGCACTAAATATATTACAAATAATGACGATCAGGTTTTTTTTTCCTGTAACAGTTTTCTAACTATTTATGCACTGCTTCAAAGCACTTTGATTTTATAATATTTTAGATTTGGACGTAGTAAAATGAATAAAAGCTATTTCTGTTTCAATCAGAATTAGTTTTACTACACTGCGAGTAATAATGTTCTCAATAAATGAATTGTGAACCTTATGTTGCCAGTTACTACTGTGTGTAAAATCAAAATTGAAACAATTTAACAGTTTAAAAAAAAAAAAAAACTTTGTATGAAAGCTGATAACGAAATTAAATATTTAAGCATAGTATAGTTTATATGGAATTGGCAAATTTACTCTGCAGGCAGAATACAATCTGAAGCAACTGAAATATTTTTTACTGTGTTAGCTGTAAGTCAATTTTAGAAACTCAGATAAATGTTAAGTGTTTATTATTTTCTGAATTTACTCTAAGAGGAAATTTATTTGTGTCGTTTTGAAATGCCCATGGTAAACTATTTCACTTTGAGGCAAGGCACGAGATCCCTCAGCCAATAACGCCATTGGATCTCTGGCTAGTTTTCACTCAGAGTAAAGACAGAAGAATGCCCAGCTGTGTGCACAAGTTTTCCTGTTGCTGTGTATGTGTGTGCTGAAGCTTGTTTTCCAGCGCCAGACAGCAGCGCTTCTAGCGGGCGTCTGAGCAACTTTGATCGTCCAATCAGGTGCCGCGACCTACTGAGGACCGTCCGAGTACTGGCCTGGTTCACTGTTCGCTATTACACCAAGTCTCACGTGCGAGACTTTCCACTCTCATTGTCGAATAAGTTTACCTAAACGTGCTTAAATAATTACAAACGCTACCGAACTACAGAATTAATATTTGCAACTGACTGAAAAGTAAAACATACACTTTATTCCTCATGGTTTCGCTAAGCAAATACGGTATAGAGTTACGTAACAATATTTCTACATTTATTTTAGCCTATCCGTAAACATATAATAGCGAAGAAACTTTAAAAGATAATAAGTTATAACAGTAAAAATTATGAAACAAAATACATAGCAATTCAAGCTGACAGTTACACATATATTTAACCTTGAAATTTTACATTATTCAAAGGTAAATTATCTGAATTTGTCTCTATCTTTAAATTGAACTGAATGTTAAATTATTACACGTAATTGCAACAGGGGAGTACTTTTCTGACCAAGCTGTGTATTTCAATTGTTTATTAACAAAATATTAAGATTATTAAAATTAATTCTCATTTTAACATAATTACTGTGAGATAAATATTTTTCTATAACAGCTAGAGAGATTTAGTGTTTTCGTGCGCCTTTACAATCTAATTAAGTCAAAAATGGACACCCCGGAAAATAAAAATGGTTTTTTGGTAAATTCAAATGAGGGTTCTGTTTTGTTCATTGGCTTTATTAACATTCTTCGTTCTTCTAAGTACAGCTGGCTCGCGTGGTTATTTGAGCACTTTCGAAATCAATATTTGAAAAAAATTCTCTATTCGTAACTGCATACAGCCTACATAACGGGCACGCTGAAAGACATGCCCCAAGTCAAATTGGAAACTATGCAAGGAAAGTTGGTCGATGTCTTAAAGCCTTACTAAAATAGTGGCATTTAATGCCGGAATTACATAGATCCCACAAACACGACACGAGACATGATAACAGTTTGAAAACTCTGCCCAAGTGTAGCTCTGGAAAAAAAACTTTCATGAATATATTTGTATTCATAAAAGAACAAAGCAGATCTTGGTGTTAGCTACGTTATTTGGCTATTTATATTATAATTTTACCGAGAAACAATATTACACAACTATAAGTTTCGCAAATAAAAAAAATTGCGTAGCTCTTAAATTAATTCGATGGGCCTCACATTGTTATATTTCATTGACATACGGCCAACTCGGCGTTCCATTGGCTGTTCGCTGCTCAATAATGAAAGCTTCAGGCGTTGTTGACCAATAGGATGGCAATTATAATATAACCTAATAGAACATAGATTTTCTTGCAGCCGTGGATATAGTCAATTCGCTTCTAGTTTGTCAGTAACGCAAGTTAGTGTGCCAACCTGAAGGTGATAAATTCTGAGGATACTGAATATATTCAATTTCGTTTCTGTTTATGTTATGCACACAAGTGAAAAAATTGTGCGTAATGGTAACGTATTTACGTTTTGAAATTGTTTTGGTTCACTTAATAGACGGATGAATAGTGATACGGTTCGTGGTTGCATTAATTTTGTAAATAAGATGAGGATGCAAAATGAAAAGATAAGTAAATCCTAAACATTGCTTTCAAATGTGCTCAATTAACCGTGAACAGTCCATACAAAATGTGTGTGTGTATGCCTATAATGGCTACTTACGTTCACCACATTATTTCAATTTTAATTTCATCAGAGTTTTTCATTTTTGCCTTGATATTTAATATTATTTTTCATTTATTTTGGCATGCGGTAGCATAGAGTAAAGCAAAGTAAACCTAAAGTTGTTATTTTTTAACTGTTGTTGCAGTTATTGTAATTTTACCAATTATTTTTTAATGATTATTAGTTACTCCACTTGATTTCAGATGAGAAGTTAGTAAAAATCAGTCCATATAACTTATTTTACCTTACACTACGCCTTGATAAACTCAAAGTTTTTATTTTAAAATACTGAAACACAGATTAGACTTAAGAAACAATCATTTATGGGTTACCATTTTTTTCCAGCGATACATTTGACATTAACTGGGACGTACAGATTTTTAGCTCATAACTTCCAATTCAAATGCTGCTATACCAAAAATTTAGGTTCAACACCCTATACTGTAAAGCTCACTGGGTTTTATTTAATTAACCGTTATTACTATAAACCACCCCTGGAATTGAAAGAAAAATAGGTCTACAACTAACTAGTTTCTAATTACAATAACAATAATCTACAAAACCTAATATAAGTCTTATGGCCTAAGAGCCTAAAATATTGGTAAAATTAAATTTAAAGCGACAACATCCAAGCTAGATATTATGTGTCTCTTTTTGGTTAGTGCAACAGTCAGAGAGACTTGAGAGATCTCGAGAGACCAAAAATTAAGCCACTTGACGTTTGCATTCTGCGCATGTTTATAAAACTGGCTAACGAAATGATAGCAGAAATTTAACCAAAATCATATGTCAAAACCCAGAGAATGACGTTTGTTTACATTTGGTTTTCCAGCAGAACTTTAATTAAGGAAAATAAACATAATTGTTATATAAATATATATTTAGTACAATTTTAATATATTCCATTCGCATCAAAATTTAACTGTAAGAAATGTAGCCTACTAAAATTTTGAAAAACGCGTTTATCCAAATAATTATTTAAAAATGTTTAGTACCAAAAGCGCTGCTCAAGTTTGGAATTTAGATATTGGTTACCGCGCAGCTGGCATACGCTGTTCTACATATTCTCCCTTATGATTCTTACTTGTTTGCGGTAAAGTCTGATGTGGAACAATCATCAGTGTTTCGTGTTGTAGGGCGCGCGAACGTGACACAACGCCAGCCAACATTACGCGCAGATGAACAGTGAGCCAGGCCAGTCGGCTCGGCGGGAATTTTCTCGCATGTCCGCCTTGCAAACCGCCGGTGGTCGCGGTACCTTCTTCGAACCCTGGCGGGTTTAGGTGTTGACGAAATCAGTTCTTAGCTTGATTTTCACACCGCTCTGATCGATATCACACGGAACAACTACAGTACTGCTTCTCTCCTCCGCTTGTGTCTGTTCCTCGCCTTCCTTACTCCACCGTCAACGACGTGTGTTTCCCCTTCCTCTTGACGGCCTGACTAACCTCCGAAGACCCACCCCTGACGTCTACTGAAGTGCTCAAACACCATGTATTGTCGTCGCAGTTGCACTCAACGCAGAAGGTAGTATAGCCTCTGCGAGTAAACAAAATAATTTTTGTAAGTATTTGCTAAAATGTATTTTTATTATATTACTTAAGACCTCCCCTGTCACGTTAAACTTTTCCAGAACGTGATTTCCTTAGGAAAGACATTCATTTCTTACCATTCGTCAGAGGTTTTAATCTATTTTCCGGAAGAGACGCGTTAAAAGTTCAGAGCTTGGCCTCTTGGCAGGTTTTGTTGTGCTCGTAAATAATACTGAATGCTTTATAAAAAATTAATTATAAAAGTTACTGCGAAATGTAAAGATCTGATATTATAGGCCTACACAAAATTTAGATAGCCAATTACAGATAATTTTATTTATTTAATATTTTTCAGTTATAATGGTTTTGAAAAATAAACTTAGTTCTTATATNTAACAAGGTAGAAGTATTATAATTTAACTTTGGGGAATTTTTACTAAAAAAATTTACTTTTGCAAATGCTGACGTCACGTAAATAAAGCCGTGTGGAACCTTCTGACCACATATAGTTATTGCGTTCCATGCGATATCCCGTTATCGTTCAAGAGAGACGTTCAGTTAATCCAGCAAGTATGTTCATGCTATTCCATGCTTTTTATTTATGTTGTTCAAAGTTAGCACGAAAATGTTCAGATGACTCAGTGTAACTGCGTTTTTCTACAGGAAACACCTATCAACCCAATCTACAATAGGTTGTGTTTTTCACATTTCCCTATTGGCATTGGAAGTTATAAAAACCGAATACACAAAAAATNCCAATCTACAATAGGTTGTGTTTTTCACATTTCCCTATTGGCATTGGAAGTTATAAAAACCGAATACACAAAAAATGAAAATAAAAACGTAAATAAAATTTACTTTTTTCCCCTTTTTCTGTGAAGATTGTTATCAACACATGAACTGAAATNAAAAATAAAAACGTAAATAAAATTTACTTTTTTCCCCTTTTTCTGTGAAGATTGTTATCAACACATGAACTGAAATGGTTGGATTATATATCTAAAGGAAACATATAAGAAAAATAATTTAGGAAACTTGTGAATTACATATAGATATGTGACGTCGTTGCCTAACAAAGCGTTAAAGCTATTTTTCCAGAAAGTCAGACAAACTGTGTATCGAAACGGAACCCCCAAAGCAGTATAGCTTGCCGTGTTTCAAAGCACCTCGCGAAGGGCACCGCCTACTAAGACGTATATTTCTATCTCTAACTCTAGAAACCCGGGAGCGCTAAGGGTGACCAAGGCTCGCGTTTCAGGCGCCTCATCGCCTGTAAGAACTGGCCACTAAACTGGCGTGCAAAATTTCCGTCAGCAACTCGCCTCTCTTAAGACTTTAGCGGTGACCCTGTCATTTTGTGATACAGCAACAAATATAAAAGTGTGCTACACGTAGATGTACTACTTTCAATATTTTACAACTAAGATTGATTGTGATAACATCCGTTTTAGCCATTTTCACTTTCAAAAGTACATTTTGCTGGGAATGGTTTTCGGACGTAAAATCTTTCTTAAATGTAATTCTTAAGCAACCATCACTCAAAATTACCAGTTTTTATAGTAAACTTTTTAAATGATGAATTGATTAAATTATTGTTTACCGTGAAACATTTTTAAGTAGACTTTTGATGGAATCAATAACCGGAAATGTGCAGTACAGATAACATTTTCGACATGCCAGTCGATCATGGAATCATGACTCTTCGGCAAACAAATAACCGACACCGGTATTATTGAAGTGGACCGAAAGCAAATTTAATTGAAATAGTATAATGAAAAACATAGGCTATTAAACAAACATTGAAGGCTAAGGACACAAAAGACAATTAAATTAAGGTACCACTAAGTAATAGGTATCTTAAAATGTAAGTCCGTCTTACTATGGGGATAACTAACCAATACCAGCGGAATCACCATGCCGTATGAACAGTAATAAGGTAGCATGTATTACCCACAGCCAAATCCAGTTGCAAAGTCAGGTCAAGAAAGGTAGGGCACCCTTACTTGACATAGGTTACATGAAAAAGCCAGAGTACCGGACGTACGAAGTAAATGCCGAAAGGGGAACTAGCCACTCCAAGCGGCAAGGAAAAAAAANAAAAAGCCAGAGTACCGGACGTACGAAGTAAATGCCGAAAGGGGAACTAGCCACTCCAAGCGGCAAGGAAAAAAAAAACACTCAAATTATGCCCGAATGCTAAATTTAACGACAGAAATGCTGGCTATAAAGGGTCTCAAACGGTAGTCGTAATTAACGAGGCCACAAGAACTGGCAGTAACACAAGCCCTGAAACCATTGGCAGAAATGGGAGCAAAGGAGTAAGCTGTCACTAGAGGAAAGTCGAGCATAGTGGTGACAAATAGGGGAACAAAGAACGTAACCATGAAAACGTGATGTGAATTGGAATTTTTTTTTCTGTAATTTTGATTACCGTTTGGCAACCTAAGTGGGCGTTAACCTTAATAGTGGTTCCACAATGCAGCGATGCGTTGCGATGTGATGCGTTGCGATACGATGCGATGCGCTGCGATGCGCTGTGACGAGCTATACTTACTGTTTCACAATTGAGCGATGATTTGTTGGTGATGGACGCCGTCTGAGATGGTGCTGCTATTCATTTTAGAGGGGGGAAATTTCGTTTTTTAGACCTCACGAATGTGACAAAGGACAAACGAAAAACACTGGTGCTGTCACACTCGTACGTTGTCCGTGTAGTAGGTAAAGATGGCATGAAAACGCGCGTATAATCTTCAAAATGTAAACAAATAGATATTCTTCTTATTCTCCATGTACACAGATACTTGTTATTCTCCGTCGANATGGCATGAAAACGCGCGTATAATCTTCAAAATGTAAACAAATAGATATTCTTCTTATTCTCCATGTACACAGATACTTGTTATTCTCCGTCGACGGACTGCTTCATCCTGTGTAGCTACAGCTCATCGCAATGCATCGCAATGCATAGCTCTATTGTGGAACCAGCTTAAGTAAAAGCCTACCCAGTAAAAAATGTCTGTGCTTGTTACAAACAATCCTTTGTAAACCTAGTTGCCAAAGATTTTCTTGTAACTCTACAGATTTGATATTGTATATTTACAACACATTTTTGCGAAAAAACATACAAAACTGTTTATGTAGCTGATTATTTATAATAACCTCGATGGCTGCATCACTTGCTAGTTAGAATTCAATATTAGTTTCACACGTTCCCCGCTAAAATTTTGAGTAATTTAGTCTACATTATTTGTAGGGTTACAACCCAGTTGCCAGAGAATTCCTTGTATAAATACAGAAAAATTTTTTACGATGTAGAATAGCGAGACTCATTCTTTCGTGGGTTTTCACGAGTGTGGAGACCCCCGCCCCGGAGAGCCGTTGGCAGTCGCGTCTCTAGCTTCAGAAGCCAGCGGAGCGTTCAATGGGCGGCTCGGCCCTAATCAGATTGCAGAGCTTGTGCCCTGGAGAGGGGGCGTGCACA
>NQII01000583.1:564279-645961 GCA_002778355.1 Clitarchus hookeri | reverse complement strand
AAGGGGGGGGGGTGGTTGTAAGGAGTAAGAGGGGGCGTCGGGACGCCGCAAAGGCGAGGGGACCGCAAAACACGACCGTATTAACCGGCGTCCAGGGACCCGGCCTACACGCAGCTAACGACGTGTTGAGGCCACGCTCCTTCCAGGGGGAGTTGCTGGGTGTTTGGAGGGGGTGTAGGGGGGTGTGGCCCGTGTAAACGAGGTCCGGAGACCGTGAGAAACCAGGCTTCAGGCACAACCCTCCGTAAATGAGAGAAAAAAAAACACAACAGCTCTCCCATTGAATAGGCGGACCAACCCATCACTTGAGACTCATTAGAACAAAAATAGGAGGCACTTAATGAGGGGTATGTCAAACACGCGCGATGAGAATTCCTTTCTTTTTCTGTATATTCTGTTTCCAGAGCAATAAGCATGAATTGTCAAATGTGAATAATTAGTAAAGTATTTTACTATTTCTTCAATTGTGTCATAATTATACATAACATTTTGACGAGTTCAATAGATTTGTATGTTAAATTTAAAAAAAAAAAAGGTATTGTGCTGTCGAATCAATTTGCAACACTGAGAGTGAGCGTTTTGAACGTATTCGGAAGTTTATTTAATGGTTCCGCACATGTGGAGAAAGATAGGATTAAGTCATGAGTGCAAACTCAATCTTCCGTTATAGAGTTACAACTGAGATGCTGTACATGAGTGTTGATTATAAATTCTCAATTACTTTCGATAGATGTCCAATGCCGTTCAGAAATTCCTCTGACTATAACGCTCCAACGTACTATAAATATTCTGAGAGTAGATTAAGCTCGTTTTTTCATGAGCACACATTAACTAAAATAAAATCATTAAGCTAATTTTTTGTGTTTTTACGTATATACGATGTGCTGACAGTTAAAATCTGTATACATGGTATGCAAAAGACGGTAAAAAAAATGTTCGTTTATTACCTAGTTATCTATCAGTATTCTTAAGGTACAAACAGTCTCATGCATACACTGTAAAAAAAATTCTGGTAAACTTCTTAAACTGTAATGGAAGTTTTTAACCTATACAGTACATGGAAGTAGTACCACGCATCAGGCTGAAAATGTGGGAATGTTCAGCATCGCTACTATACAAAGTTGGGAACTTCCCTACGCATTTGACTCTTTCCTGAGTAACTGTAGGAACGTTACTATAGATGTGTGGGAAAATATTTTACCATTCGCACTTTGTCACTGTACGTATACACTGATATGGTAGATTTACAAATAGCTTCTCAGAGTGTACACAACAAAGGTAAACAATACTTTCGCACTGATTCTGTTCAATTTCACAACAAAAACCTTATTGCATGTGATTTTAAGGATATATTTTCCGTGCGATGAAAACCACTGAACCAAACTCATATTCTTCGAAACTTTTTTTTATGTAATTGCACGAGTAACAACAATTTAAAAAATATAAATAATGCATGGCGGCACAGTCTAATACAGTTGGGCAATATGTGTTATTCACAACGGTAATTTAGCTCATGCCATCCAGCTTAGAAATGGGCTAATTCCACACTTAGACACAAATATAAACCCTGAGCAGCGCCAATGTGGTGACATCGTTTACGAATTGGTTTTCCGAGAAACAGTGAAGCAACGATTACGCGTGTTGATTATTTAACAACAAAGACGTCACGAAAACGGAAATGAAGATTAAACGTACTTCACAACTAATCTTAAGAATAAAAATTTAAAGTTTAAAACGATAATAGCTACGCCCATTCCTAAACGCAGCGCATACATTTAAACTACCCATTTATTGAAGTAATGTTGCATGATGGCTGTTTAAAACTTAAGTTACAACCAAATAAAACTTATAAACGTAAAAAAGGCATTACTGCTCCATGACTTTTCCAAGTGTGTGTTTAAAAATGATGTTTTATATCCGTTGTTTACTATCTATAATTATCAGTATGTTAATTTCAGTTACGTGAGAAATGAAAATCACTGGAATAACGTGACTTCAATTCAACTAAAACTCCGTGCTCTTCATCTCCTTGCGTGAGAATATTTCAAGCATAGGTGATATTCGCCTGGTTTAAATTCCGTGCACTTTATGTGCTTATTCTATTAGTTTCTATTAAGAGTTATTTCTAACTTTCTGTCCNTGAAATTCCGTGCACTGTATGTGCTTATTCTATTAGTTTATATTAAGAGTTATTTCTAACTTTCTGTCCACGGCATAAATGCATGATGTTGAGCACAAAAGAGACCTACACCCTGCTACCTAACGACAGCGACAGTAGACAATGCATCCCGCTACCTAGCGACCTTTTCCCTGTCAAATATGGACTTTTCCCCTGACTGACTACCTTGAGATATTACAGCAACTTGCTGGTGACAATCATTGCTCCAAACAGGAGCTACAGAAAGAAGCTGCGGCAACCTCAGCACAAGGCACTACTCGTAATGAAACTTCTAATGGTAACTGTAGCACCACTGGAAGGCACTTGCTAAGTTACGCCAGCTTCCAGTTGCAAAGAAATGTTTCTAATTAATTTAAGACAATCAAAACAATTATCGCTAAAAAAAATTGTCATTTTTCTTTCCGCTTGGTGAAACTCCATTCAACTAATGAAGTGTTGTTGTACCTTACCCAATTTTATGAAAGTTCCACAATACCTGGAGATTCTTTTCTTGCTCCCAACTCAAGTTGCCTTAATAGACTTGCTATGTATCCTATTTGTAGTGAGAAATACAAAATTAATCTTCCTTAATGTATTACCACTTAACGTGTGGCCTGCCATTAGTTTCAGAACTCGTTGTCATGTTATTTAATTTTAACAAGCATTTTAATCTTAAATTTTCAAAACGTTTAAGGATACAGCCCGCCAAAAAACTTTCATACTCTTTCATAATAGGCAATGTTCGTGCCACGATGCAGGAATAATCCCGGGCCGCATTTTACGTAGATTTTTATCCTAGTAACTTTGTCCAATATAGGTAAAATAGCAATAGGTAATTTTGCAAACTAAGTGCTTTCGATATACACACATTATTATTTTCTCCGGCCCATTTTTTTACAATATTATCCTTTGTCGCTCTGTACGAAATAATTTATGCACGAAACAATAATGTTAACAAAATATTCAAAAAATTGTAATAATCTAGTTTTCATATAAATTTTTTTAAAGTTTTTTTTTGCAAAAAAAAATGTATACATTTAAACAATCCCAAGTAATAGGTAACATATAGGTATTAGAAACAATCATTAAATTGTTCTGGGGAAGTCTGGCGCGGCGAAAAAGTTTCAATTGCAAAGAAGATTAATATTTCAGAAACTCCTCTTCCTAACTTGTCTGAAAATGCAGTGAGCATATCATTCTCGCATTAGAAATCCCACGTTTCCCATCCCAACTTGCTGGCACTAGGGGATAAATTTTCCCAAGTAGTATCTGAACTCATTCCCTATTATTAAAAGAATGCCGATGTAGTCCTCCTTATTACCAATTCATATCAGCAGCCCATTCATTAGGCGTATTCATTTAATAAATCTATCGTTAGGGGCCAGCCTCTGTTACAGTCACTGATTTCTGAACGCTGTCCAAAAAACGAGTATGCTATGAATTACTTTAAAAGTCCTCGATTTTATCTCCTTGCCGTTATATTGTCTGCGTGTTTAATGCGCCAATAATTTGCACGCGGTGATTATTTCCTTTCAGGTCAGAATCTGGTGTTCGATCCCGAGTAATATCAGAAAGCCATGTCTGGTGCCCACCAAACATGCACAACGGTACTATGGTATTTTCTTCGGCTCAGATACTTCCAAAAAACATGACTAACTCCCACGGCCACAAGCTCAACTCTACAAGAAATCATTGCAACAGTATTCCAAAGGTGAATATAGAACCCGAGGGCGCAACTGACGAAAACATACCTGTACTTATCATCCACCAGCACGTGATGTATCAAAAAATTTTCCACAAGAGCCAACGGTCAACAGTGTACGGAGTAACAGAATCAGCGTCATCTAGAACGTTTTGGCAATGTTCCGTCCCCTGCACAATTGCACGAACTTGCAAATTTGTGATACGATGTCCGTTACCTGATGAGTGCATGATAGCACTGAGGCGCGGAACAGCTACTGTGCGCTAATTTCGGCGTGTTTACAGAAAAAAAAAATATAGAGAACCCACAGCATTTATACAAGTTTTACAAAACCTGCCCTCCCTTTACGTAACTACGTAACAAATCTGTGTGAATCATACTGAAAACTACTAAAATATAGCTTTCTACTAGATACAGCCCCTCAATAACTGAAGACATCTTTATACATTTTAGCTCCTTAACCTAAAATTGGGCAAATTCTCGCCACTACTTTTCTCCGACGCGAAGTCACCACATAAAGCATTTCTCCAAATCTTGTGCAATTCATGTGTAAATGTGATTTTAAGTATAACGATGAAGAAAATCAGCAGAAGAACCGTTATATGATAATCCTGTAGTCGATTTCCACGGTAGAATTTTCAAATGTATTACTTTACTAGTGGTTACAGGAGCAACACAGATACTGCTGAACGCCATTTTACATAAGGAAATATATATTCTTTGTAGCAGAAATAGAGTCCTATCTTGTAGTAACTATTTACAGTTTCTTATACAACCACAGGCGATATCATAACGAACTATTACTATTTAAGTATAACAATATTGCTGTTATGCCAACTACCCACTTAATAGCTGTCTTGGAAGGCTATAGGTGCAACAAGGTTTTTTTTTTGGCGTAAGAGATAGACATTTTGCTCATGTGAGAAAACAGAACTATTTTCGTGTTGCATGATGCACGTCGTGAAGGAAACAGACCACACTGCCCTTGTTTTGGCACTGTAATGAAATCAGGCAGGATGCCTAAAACTGGGATAATGAGAGCTAATATGAAGATGGATGTCATGATGTTGAATAGTGTGCCAAACACCCATCGTATCTGTGCTGAATTCCAATATAAAGACTTGCAAATATGGATAGTGTCAACGTACTTTCAGTATGATGACGAGACACAAGATCATCTAGACAGATGGGATGTACTGTTGGATGTCTTACAAGGAAAACCGGTGGTCATTGGGGCTGATATTAATGTCAAATCTTAAATGTGGCATTACAACTCAATAAATTTTGATCATTAATTTGGAGGTCTTTAACGTAGAAGGAGAACTTCCTACAATGTGTCACAAGCACATGGGACAGAACGTAATATTGACGTGACACTCATAAATGCTAGAGCGAATGGGATGGTAAGTGACTGGATAGTCACTGAAGATAGCTCAAGTGGCCGCAGGTTAATCATATTTGAAGTAGGGCTTCCTGAATATATAAATACAGGAGACCAACAGCAAACGGAATGCGAACCTGAACAAAGGTACATCCATAACAATGCTGATTGGAAAGCATTTGACCTGGCTCTGTTGAGGAGGAAAAGATCGAAAGAGGCAATCTTCCTTGAAGGAAACTTGCGAGAAAGAATAATGGCAGTTACTGAAATCATTAAGGATACCTGTGTAGAGGTTCTTCGCAAAACGCGGCATGGGCCTCCCAACCTCTCCTGGTGGGACATAGATCTTGAAGAGGAGAGGAGGATTTTGCGAAGAGAAAGAAGAAGACTTCACAGGTCAAGTGGTGAAGAGAGGGAAGCACTTGCAAGAGAGTATAAGAGGAAGAAACAAACCTATTTCAACACAGTCAAGGCGAAGAAAATACATTCATAGACAGATTATGTCACCAGGATCGGAAATGAAGATCCTATAGTGGTGTTATATAATATATTGGTAGGCAAAATAAAAAGGTCACACCACCTCCCAACATCAAAGTTAATAGCACCCTGGCGACTGATCTGAAAGAACGTATGGATGTGCTGCTCCACACACTATTACCAGATAACACCAGGGAAATTGAGGGCGAGGAGCACTCTCTTAAAAGAGAGGCAACGAAAGAGTTGCCATAAGAATTGGATACACCGGAGTTTACTTCCGCGGAATCGCAACAAACAATTTACAACTTGAAAAATGGGAAGGCTCCTGGCATGGATGGTATTGGAGCAGAGATTTTCAAGAGAAGCTACTCCAGGTTGAAAAGGCAACTTTTGAATATCTTTAATGTATGTCTCAATGAGGGAGTGTTTCATCGCCCCTGGAAACAAGGTACAGTAAGGATACTGTACAAAGGTGATGGCAGAGACCAGTCTGAAGTAAAGTCATTCAGACCGTTGACATTGCTTCCGGTCCTTGGCAAGATCGATGAGAAGCTCCTGAACAGAAGACTAGGGACTGCACTTAGGAGAATGGAACGTTAAGTGAGAAGCAATATGGATTCAGAAAATAAAGCGGCACTGATTTTGCACTTCATGTTGTGAAGATGGCAGTCACCAGAAGCAAGGAGAAATATGGAATGGCATTTTTTTTCTGGATATAGCAGTAGCTTTTGATTATGCCTGGTAGCAGGATGTGACGTGGCAGTTAAAGAGGAAGACATTTCCAGCCACTATATATGTAAGGTCTAAGGTCATGCTGGATTTCTGCAGAGAAAGAGTTACATGGCATTCTGCCAAAACAGTGCAGGTGAAGCAAGCATTGAAAAGGGGACGTCCTCAGGGATCGGTCTTAGGACCAGTCCTATGGAACATACTCTTTGATGGATTGCTGGAGTTACCTCTGCAAGAAGGGTGTATGATATATGGCTATGCTGATGATGAATTGGTCTTGGTGAGTGGGTCGCCAAGAAGACAGTTGGAAGAGAAGGCAGCAACGATCATGGATCGGATAGCAGAATGGGCAGCTAAGGTCAAGTTGAGCTTCTCCACCAGCAAAACCAAGATCATGATGTTAAAAGGGAAATTGACAAGGACACCTACAGTCAGATTTAACTGTGGATTTCTCCAGTATGTCAGAAAGTTTAAGTACTCGGGAGTCATGCTGGATGACAAAATAAGCTTTCTTGGGCATGTGCAATATATTGCCCGTATAGCTGTGGTGGTATTTCACAAATTTAAATCAATTGGCAACACAGAATGGGGCCTAAATTTTCCTACTTTAAGGAAAATATATAAAACTGTGTTTGAGGGAATTGTGTCGTATGGAGCTGTGAAAGAACAGAATTGGTGTGGATCAAAAGAAAGCTCATTAGTGCTCAGAGGGCGGCACTACTGGCAGTCTTGAATGCCTTTAAAACAGTGTCAAATGAGGCACTTCCCAAACTGGTTGGTATCCTGCCTGTTGACTTGCTTGTAAGAGAAAGAGGCCTTGTTGCTAAAAGAACAAGAATGGGAAGACTCTCAAGAGAGGAAAGGAAGAAAACTGGCGGGACACTTCGATGATATGGCAAGAAAGATGGGATAACACCAATAAAGTAAGAGTGACACATGAAATCTTGCCAGATGTAACAGAAAGAATGAAAAGGAAATGGTTAACTATGAACCATTACAGTGTGCAGCTGTACACTGGCCATGGAAATTTTAAGGCCAAGTTGCACAGTCTTGCGTTGGTCACCAACCATTATGCGATGTATGCGGAGTGGATGATACATTGCAACATGTTTTAATGGAGTGCATCAAGATTGACGATATAAGAATATGGCTACAAGGGGTGATCGATCGGAGAGGACTGCAAATGGCTTTGGGAAGAATAATGGCTGATGAAGACCAACACCAGCTATGGAATAACTTTGCTACAAAAGTAGGCAAGGGACTGAAAGAATACGAGCAGTGGCAGCAGGCAAATTATGATGACCCATGATATGGTACTTGGGTTAAGGCTTCAATGTATGAAGTCGGAGTATCACTAATTGGCGAGGAGGGCAGGTTTTACTGAGAAAACCGGCAGAAAGCCGCGTAGTGGAAACAAAAAAGAAAAGGCACTTGAAGACCAGAAGAAGAAGAAAAAGTGCTGCCTACTGTCTTACTCATCCGAGTACAATTGCAGTGCGGGAGGATGGAGGGTGTGCCGGCCTTCGGGCCGTGAAACCTGCCCTTGGTTTTGGATATTTCATTGCAAGTTCGTCGCGTGCCTATAGTCCATTCACAGTTACTTCCGACTTTTCTGAAGCCATGCTAAAGTTCTACTTTCAGGACATTCCTCCACCTCGTGCGAAAAAAGCTTAACTGAGTCGATAAAAAAACCCAACGGGACAACGCACCACATTCGTGCGCACTCAGTGTAGTAATATTTTGCATGAGAACCATTCTTACTAGGGATTACCAAAAGACCTGTTTTCTCAATGTATTTTATTCGTATTAATAATGAGTGAGTATTATAATATATAGACAAAATACAATTAGAATTTAAATTTTACCAAAAATAAAGTTATTTTACTTTAACAGAAGTAAATCGGCTGTTCACGAGAAAATGAGCCTTTTTTGAAAGCCCTGCTAAAGGTCTACTTGTATACACATTGTGTATTCTTCCACCATATATAAAATTAACATTGGCATGAGCCTGGTTACTTTATTCATGCATCGGCCAAGTGAAACTGTAAAAATATTATAATAGTTAACATGTTACAAATGTGCTAGTTCTTAAAAGTATGCGCATTAAAAAAAACCCGAGAACAAAATTTATAATTTCAGTATTCACGAAATGTTTGCCCTAACACTTTTTAATTCAACGTTAAGACGTGGAACTACTTTCTCTCCGTCGTAGTCAACTTAATTGGATGCACGCCAGTCAGTGTGCCCCTTTAAAATACGCGCAGGTATGGGCAGTGACATTTTTCCAAAGTTGATTTCAAACGTGCTGAATTAATATTCCCTCTCTACTAGTATTTCTCTACCCACTATTGAAAACCTTGGTTCCTACCTATCTGTTTCAAGTAACATTTTCCATTAATGCATGTAACAATTTTGAATTATTTTCTGTCGAAAGGGTTTTTTTGCGGTCTCTATGCCGGTTTTTCCCTTTATCTTCTCAGTTATAGTAGTTTAGCTAAGTACACTGGGTGATGTTGCCATGGCTAAAATGAGGCCATGGGAGCTCAATCCCTTGCCACCGCGATGCATGTCTCCTTGCATGAATTCCTTCCCTTGTATTCGAGCGGGGCCCAGTCCTGAGACGCACTTAGCTCCCGTCCCTACCGCGGGTTCACACTTAATACTTAGTTCCATAGCAGGTTAAGAAAACTTGCTCGATTAACCGCGAACATCCCATGAAACAATTGTGATATATATGTTGTTCACGGTAAAATGCGCACTTTTAAAAGTCCTGCTTAAGATATACTTGTATGCACACTGTGTATTTTTCCACCATATGTACAATTTACGTTACCATGGGCTTGATCACTTTATTCGTGCGCCGATCAAGGGCAGTTGTAAATTTTTTTTAGAAAAGTAAATATTTTACAAATGTTTTTATTCTTGCACTTATATGCATGAGAAAAAAAACTAAAGGTAAAATTAAATATTTCAGTACTCACAAATGCATACTTAACATTTTTAATTTAACGTCACTACATGGAACTACTTTCTCTCTCTGTCGGTGCCAGCTTAACTGGACGCGTGGCAGTCAGCTTGCCCGTTAAAATATACGCAGGTAGGGGCAGTAATATTTTTCAAAGGTTGATTTCAAAAGCGCTCACATTACCGTGAACAGCCTTCACATGGCATGTTCAGGAAATAACCAAGCACGTAACACACGGGGACATTTTTCAAAGGTTGGATTAAGAAAGTGTGAAGACACCGCGAATAGACTTGCAGCAAGTGTTCTTTGGGCGACTGCAGCGAGGTGCCTTGTGCTGGGAGGTGACCAGCGGCGATGACGCAGCCCCGACTCGCGGCACTGTAGTTTGCCTGTGTGTGTTGGTGGTCGATCTCCCAGGTCACAGCGGTGTGAACCAGCTAGGAGGGGTGTTCGTCAGCGGCCGACCCCTGCCGGATTCCACCCGACAGAAAATCGTCGAGCTCGCCCACTCCGGGGCTAGGCCCTGCGACATTTCCCGCATTCTCCAGGTCTCCAACGGCTGCGTCTCCAAAATTCTAGGCAGGTAAGAGTATTTATTTTTATTTTACTTCCCTGGCTCTGCGGAGCGAGGGGCGAGGATGATGCTGATTCCTTTCTCTCTCTCTCTTACTCTCACTCTCTCTTCTCTCTTCCAAGGCAAGTGTCCTGCCTTCTCGTGTGCATTGAGAGAAATATTTGTTTACCCAAACTAGATCTATTTTTTTTTAACCGTGCCAAACAAATCTGCTATCTCGCCGAATATACACACCCCAAAGAAATGTTTTGCACCACCTGTAATTTGGCAGGGAGCCACGGTAGCTGAGCGGTTAGACTGCTTGCAACCTACCAAGGTGAAACGGGCCCAATCCCCCTCCGGGTCAGTCACTCCCGGATTTTCGCAAGTGGTAATCGGGCCGGACGATTCCGCTGGTCAGCGGGTTTTCTCACTTCATTTCACCCTCATCGGCTCTGAACACCTCGTTGTTAAGAGTCGCCCAAAACTCTCAACTCAACCCTGTAATTGGGTTGCTCGTGAGAGATGTTCCCTGGACAGTAGGTGTATTACGAAGGGACATCGGAATGATTGGCGCGGTGTTCTATGCATACAGTGTGTAATTTTTGATCCCATACTTTCTCTTTGACCATGACCAACCTAGTATCTCAGAAATCCCGGTGGTGCAAAACTTTTTTTGAGGTGTGTATTGTAAACTTGAACAGGGTGAACTATTTTGTCGGGACAATAAATTACAGTAATTTGGAGTAACTTCGTACCTGCCCCTAATATACTTTCAAGTGAAAGGGTAGAAAAATACCTGCGCGTTATCATGATCTTTATAATTATAATGGTTAATAAGTAAGTATGCATAATAATGGGAGCTGTAAAGCCTTTGTTTTAAATAAAAAAAGGTGTGATACAATGTTTGCATTAATTAGTAAAAAGCAACCTAAAATGACTGTAGTTCATTGAAACAGCAATTTTATTTCGCTAGCAATTCCATGCCAATTAAATATTGTTGCGTTAGGCAAACCTTTTTTTATCGTGGACTGGGTGAATATGAACGGTGTTGCTAATATTTATCAGGTTGGAAGAAGCATGAGACAAATATCTATTTTCTTCTACGATGTGTCTTCGATACTCTGGACTGTTGTTAGAGACGCCGCTGTCTCGTGGTATGTTTGACAGGCAGGTTAGACTTCGCAATTCTGTAGCCATATTCAGTTACCTCTGCAATGCGCAAAGTGGTCAAACAAGTGGTTCCCTTGCCTGCCTGGAGGCGCGTCTGTGTACGTAATGTGTCACTATTTCTGGTCAATCTCGCGCGCCAACCGCACGTGGTCTGGAGCACAAATGTTTCTTGTGCTGGCATCACTTCGGTGCGAAGTTCTGGCGGGAATGTACTTGCTACATGTTAGGTTAAAAAGTTCAAAGATCTTCAACTGTGCCATTAATTAGTGTAGGCGTGTGTCTAGAATATGTATTTGTGGGGTTTTCACTGTGTTTAAGCGACGTTACACAGTAAAAAAAAGTTCTATACTTTTTTACGTGCAATTATCTGTAAACTGGTTGCCAAAGATTTTCTTGTAACTCTACAGCTGAAATATTATATTACAGCACATTATTTACGATAACATATAAATTAGTTCATGCACCTCAATTTTTGTAATAATCTTGAAGTCTACAACCCTTTTTTGTTAAAATTCAACATTTTTTCACACATTCCGTACTTAGGTTTTGTGTATTTAACTGTAATGTATTTGTAGTGCTGCAAAAAATATATTCGGCAACGAGTTTTCAAAGAATTCCTTGTACACATACAAACAAATTTTACAGTGTACGTGTACAACGTGCATTAAAATATTTAAGTACGCAAGTTAAGGTTAGGGTGAGGGGAGTTTGTCTACACGATGTGCAGTCTCAATTTTTATTTTCAGCCAATGGCGAAATGGGCACACATTGTTGTTCCGTTGCCTTGTGCACTCAATGAATTTAACGACGGAATAGCATTGCACGAGTTTTATAGCAACTGCACTAGTGCAAGCAACGGGACGCGGCTTGTGTAGCTGTATGCGAGAACCGAGANCTACACGATGTGCAGTCTCAATTTTTATTTTCAGCCAATGGCGAAATGGGCACACATTGTTGTTCCGTTGCCTTGTGCACTCAATGAATTTAACGACGGAATAGCATTGCACGAGTTTTATAGCAACTGCACTAGTGCAAGCAACGGGACGCGGCGTGTGTAGCTGTATGCGAGAACCGAGATCAGCGTCTCTCTTCAGCAGGATCTCACGAAACTCGGTCACATCAGGGCTAAGGGGTTACCATCAGTTGACGATCCTGGAGGGTTTCTTAGGGGGAGGGGTAGGCGCCTGTCCCGTTAGCCGAGNCTCAATGAATTTAACGACGGAATAGCATTGCACGAGTTTTATAGCAACTGCACTAGTGCAAGCAACGGGACGCGGCTTGTGTAGCTGTATGCGAGAACCGAGACCAGCGTCTCTCTTCAGCAGGATCTCACGAAACTCGGTCACATCAGGACTAAAGGGTTACCGCCAGCTGACTATCCTGGAGGGTTTGTTAGGGGGGAGGGGTAGGCGCTTGTCTCGTTAGCCGAGGTCCTGTCACAAATGAAAAAGAAAGTCAACTGAAGTCTAGCCTGGTAATAAAATATGAAGTGAAATAGTAGGTCCTTGAACTACTGAGAATGCTGTTTATATATATACAATCGTTAAACCCTAGGTTATTGTACCTGGTTACTTTTTATTTTGTATCCTTTCTTATCTTGTAGAGGCCACAGTGAAGCAGTAAAAAGGTTACTCGCCTCCCACCACGACGAAACGGATTTCGATTCCCTAGGGGGGCACCTGTATCATGTGTGAAACGTGGCGGATGCTGCCATTGGCCAGTTTGTTTTCTCTGGGTGCTCCAGTTCCTTCCCCCCACCATTTCATTCCGCCGCAGATCCATCTCCGCCTCATTTCATCTTCATCGACGCTGAATACCTCAGATGTTAAGGGCTGCCCATAACGTCCACTCGTATCTTGCAACCTAACTAGTAGCACCCAAAATTTTACATCTCTACTTCTGCAACCTCTTGAAATAATAATACGTTTTGGGAACACGTCGTTAACAGTTGGTCGTAGTGCCAAAGTATATATTTCTGCATGATTTTCGTTACCTAGGTCTAGCTTTCCTTTCCGTATGAGAGATGGCAGCACTGACAACGTAAACAAAAACTTGCTCTGCAACTAATGCACTGATGTTTCCACCAATATTAAAAGGGAGGAATGTGAAAGGAAAAAGTTTAGTCAGACACAAAAAAAATATGTTGAATTTTTAACATATTGTTGACACTTATGTTGTTTGTTCACTTATTTATTTCGTAATTCACATTAAGTGAACTAGTAAGTATGTTGTGCAGCAATTCCAACGATTGACGTATTCAAATTATCGTTTGAGAAGGCATGGTTACATATTCAGTAAGTGCATAGGGAATTGTTACAATCTCTGTTAAATTGTGCGTTCTTTCCATAAATCTCATTTGACCAAAAATTCTTAATAAGATTTTTTTAAATAAATGGGGTTAGAAACAATTAGAACTTAAAAAAATTTAAAGTATTTCTTATTTTTATGTAAAATTTATTGTGAAAAACTGCAAGATTGTAATGNATTAGAACTTAAAAAAATTTAAAGTATTTCTTATTTTTATGTAAAATTTATTGTGAAAAACTGCAAGATTGTAATGGACGATTTTAATGCAGTTTGGACATACCTTTCAAATACTCACTAAAGCAGTTAACACATAGCAAATTTGGGGCTTATGGAGCTGGCATTTTAATCCATTGAGTGACTGTACGATTTTAATACGCAACTGAACTTTACTCACATAAGTTTAAAGCAGAAAAATTTGTTTCCAAATCGTTGGTGAATTCTCCCCACTGTAAAAGAAACTGTTCGGTGGCTTCCAGAGAAAACAAAAATTGNTTGTTTCCAAATCGTTGGTGAATTCTCCCCACTGTAAAAGAAACTGTTCGGTGGCTTCCAGAGAAAACAAAAATTGCGTATCTATAATTTTTTTTCAATTTTGAAGGTTATGTGATTATGAAAATCTCATGTGTGATAACTATTCACTAACCAAATTTTCTACTTCAAAATATCCCAGTGATTATCGGGAAGTATTTGCAAATCGGAAAGCGTGTCTTCGCCCAATATAAAATACATCAACGTCGCGAGTGATGGAAAAAGGTTGTTAAAATCGTGGCATGAGTTGCGCAAGTATGTGATCTGTGCGTCTTATAGAAAATAGCCAAATTATCTCTGTAATTAATTGTGAATTACTTTAAATTACTGATAAATTCCTCAGCCTCGATCACTAAAACCACCGGTTTCCCTGCTACCAATCCATAGGCACAGTTTTCTCTGCTCGTTTTATTTTTCCACATTTGTGTGAGCTTTGCCCAGACATTTATAGGCTTAATCGCGAGTTTCTTCACTATCAAGTAAAATTTTCTTAAAAAATTACGGAAGTCTCTAACACACTTCTGTTTAACTATACGGCGTTGTTCACTGTTCAACTTCTCGGCTGTAGTATAGATATTGAAAGTTTCAAACAAGACACCAATTTTACGATTCTCTCGACGAGACAAGCGTATAATCTGATGTAATGCTTGGTAATTAAAAGNTCAAACAAGACACCAATTTTACGATTCTCTCGACGAGACAAGCGTATAATCTGATGTAATGCTTGGTAATTAAAAGTAGCAACCTGCGTGCAAACCTTGGTCCAGACCACGTGGTTTCCATAGCTATAGACGAAATCAAGCGTCTCATTTTCNGAGCAACCTGCGTGCAAACCTTGGTCCAGACCACGTGGTTTCCATAGCTATAGACGAAATCAAGCGTCTCATTTTCGGAAATCTGAAGTCTGTAACTACGCAGTTGGAATGCGATTTCTACCCCGGGCGAAATCTGTCATGCGAATTGAGAACCCGTGCGTGTAATAATGACATTCACTTATCGGAATTCAGCAGAAGTAATAATTAAATTAATACAATTCGTCCACCGTAATAATAATAATTAAGCTGCCACTGAATTCCAGTGGACCCTTTTTCACCTGTTTCTCTCATTTAGAGATTTTTTTTCTCTTTCACATTTAATAACTGGTTCGTAGTTTGTCTGACACTTTTCGATAAGTTTGAGAAAAAAATATATAAATACTGAACGAGGGGGTGACCAAGTCATTCTAAACCAACCAATGGCGAAATTTTGTACACACAGACATCACGCAGTGCACTCTTTAAGTCGGATCCCCAATTGAACTACTTTTTTGTTCTTTCACTATCCCAATAATTGATTCAAGCTATTTGACTGGTTGAACTACGGAAATTACTACAACCGTTTTTCTCTGATAGAACATGAGCTCAGTTTCATTGGCAAAGTCGCTGGGGGTTTCATTAATCAGTAATTTCACAGTCCCACTATAATTTAAAATTACTTATTTTATAATAGATTATATTATCAGTTTAATCATCATTTTAACATTGCCTATGGTGTTTATAAACGAGTAGTACTAAGTAAATGGAAACAGAACAAAATGAGAAAATACTCCCATAAAAAAAACTGAAATGAGCAATAACCAAATGCCTATACACTGGCATGCCAAAAGTCATGGTATATGGGTTACGTTTCACGAAGGCCCTCCCCTAGCCCGGCGAAGTGCAGCAGCTCGTCGTGGCATGGTGGCATGGATTCCACAAGTGCACGAAACACCTGTGGAGGGATGTAGACACATGCCGTCTACGTAGTCACCCACAGCTGCCTACTACGTATCGGTGCAGGATCACGGGTGATGACGGACCTCCCCACTACGTTCCATAAACGCTCGGTGGGGTTCATGTCGGGTGAACGAGGTGGCCACAGCAGCCGTTGAAACTCTCCGGAATGCCTGACGACACGGTGCATCGTCCTGCTGGAATGTCCCATCGCTGTTGGCCACGTGAAGTCCACGAAGGGCTGCAGTGCAATGCCATGACCCGCACACACTCGCGCGATGTCAGAGCACAGCTGGTAAAGGTCTGAGCACTTCTGAGATGCAACGGTACGTTGGCGCCGCCGGCTGTTACTTTTGAGCACCGCTATCCCGTGGCTTTTGACACGCCAGTGTACAACAAGTATTGCTTCCGATTAGTGAAAACAGCTGAATGTTCTTGTAGGCTTGCTGGTTGTAACTGTCAACCCACCTTCGGGAACGTTCGCCACTGGCGTGCCCGAGCCGAAACTTGTCAGACTCCCATCCTATACGCCCCTATTAAAATACATCGTATGTATTCTACTCGTCTGCTCTTACCGTGTCGTTTCGAGTCAGCAGTCACCGACTCTTTGGTAAGAAGGCTATGAACTCCCGAGAAAAAAATTCAGTGTTCGAGTTCCGAGTAATGCTGGTGTTAAGTCTCAAACAACCAGTACGTTCTCGATGGACACGACTGCAGAGTAGTTTTGCTCATCAAATGGGTTGCAGCCCTAAGATCGGTGTATCACTACAGACAGGTGATTGCATAGACTAAATATGAGGTAGACCAATTTTTCGTCTACTGCACACGTACCCAACACTGATCTCCCACACCAATGCGTCTGTTGAAGTCTCACGTTCAATAGTAATAAATGTATTGGTTTATATTTGAGCTTACAGTGGACCCATCCTTTAATATGAATTAAATACTTTGACCAACTTTGATATATGCTGGTTATATTGAAATTATATCCAAGAAAGTGTACCAACATCTCAAAGGTTACGTACATAAACAGTGTTCTATCCTCAAATCTTACCCACATTGTTTTTGATAGTGTTATTGGCAGAAAAGCAGTCCAATGATGGAACACGGAGAAATACTTCTGCGTAGCTCACATGAGTAGTCTATTCCATGTTCTCTCAGCGATTAAAAACTGTAAATGACAGGAACAAATTTTGCAGCGAGTTTATAGTCTTCAAAACACTACCGAAATGATTTACATGAAATACGATTATTTTTTTAAAATTTGAAATGAATTTTGTACGATACGGCTATGGCGATGTGAACAGTCAACCTAAACATACACTTTGCGTAAAGAATTGATGAGATCCAGCACAAAACACCACGATGTTGTAATACACTACATTCGCCATCATTAAATACGCCGGAAAGTTTTCCGGAACAAATTCATACACCGCCACGTTGTCCCAAATGGCTAAACTCCACCAAACTACCACACGTAAACTAATCGAGATGTTGGTTTCACAGGGCAGCTCAGTAAACAAAAACCAAAGGCATCTTCATGTACTGTTACAGCTTGAAGCTGTAACAGTTATTAGCAATACGTGGGAAATAAATTAACACTTCACAGATTATTCGTTCTTCACAATTTTTGGAAGCCAATACAGAAAAATTTAAGAAAAGACAATCCTAGCTGATGGTTTTTACTAACTTGATGAACAAATATTTTACTCGCGTGATGAGTAACTGTCCATCTGTTAATTACGCCGTTAACTTTTACATGTAACCACGGCGCAAAATGTTATGGAAAATAAAGGCACCAACGTGGCAAGATAGTTGCTCATAAAGTTGGTAAAAGTGGTTATCAAGGATTCGCCTTTTGTAGTTTTCCAATTTTTGCCTACAAACACCTGTTAATTTTAATTTACGTATTTTGAGTTCAAATATATCCCACGCCCTCTTAATCTGTAGACCCCGTTACCTTTAGCAAATAACGGCACGTCCCTATTGAATATGACACTGAGAACTTGAAAATAACCAATTTTACTTATAATCGATTCAAGATTCACCAAATACATTTGAAAACCTTATTTCCACCGAGTAGGCATATCCTTCTGCTACTCATAACACTACACAGTGACATGGATTCAATGGTTGATATGTGTCCAAGCGTCGGTGATGTGACACTTAAAAAATTAGGACACACAATTATGCCCGTACTACGCTGGTTGTGCCTCTAATGCGTGTAGGAGAAAACAAACCTAGTCCACTTGGCAACTAGTAAATATAAGACGTCGACACTTTATTTTCTGTCTGTATTATTGAGAGTTCTCCGTACACACTGTTAACAAATATATTTACGAGAATGTAGTGTTAAAGTACGGAAACGTGTTCCGTAATGAAAGAAAAATGTACTGATTTGCGTACATACAAAATACGGAGCTTCTCTCAGTATTCCCTGCACGATGTCTGCTGATGCTACAACAGCTGCAGGAATCGTTCTTCGCCACTGTAACCAGATAAATAGTGTGTCTGCGGCCAACTAGGGCGTTATTTTTTTTTTTCTGTTTGCTTTAATTCTTGAACTTGGTCAATTGCAGGTAAAATTCGTTGGAACCTTAGCATTTTTGCTTTGAAGTACCGGAGTGACCTTTACCACCTCCCTAAGAGACCTTTTTCTAAACTAATGTATTTCCGTTGATTACATCTCTTTTATTTTGTTAAAAAATATATTTATATTCGCCTGATATTTTGTAATTGAGTTTCCTGTAAATTTACTACATTAGTAGTATAACTTCTAAATCAACAAATGCTACCTGGTGTTTACTATATCATATTCCACGAAAGTTATCTTAATTGCTTATATTATTATTATTTTATATTTGTGTGTGTTTTTTATTTTTTATTATAACATATACTTTTTAACATATATTTTTTGTGTTTTATGGCGCGTGCCCTTGTTCTACTCCATTTTATCTATATATATATATATATATATATATATATATATANATTCCTGAACCTAATCCCGCTTGAGTAATATTTGCGCCTAGGATAGGTTGCGCCACATGCCCTACACGTATACCCTTAAGGGAAACCTTACCGCGCCATATTGGATTCTTGGATTTTCTAACTTGTTTTACGTTTTTAAAAAAATTAATTTCTGAAAGCACCCCTAAACCCAACTAGCTACTGATATTACACAGCAGTCCAGATATAACGACTGAAATATGAACTCTTGTTTATTTCACAATATTATTTTTGCCAAATTTTGGCGGAATTAAAAAAAATTGACTTAATCTTGAGCTTGCAATTTACTTGTCTTGTATGTATTATAGTGTTAGGTTGTTAGGTACTTAAATATAGGGGTACTTTCAGAATTTCCTTGTTTAAAAATTATAACACGCAATATACACAAGAATTATGTATGGCAGGGGAGGTTTTTATTTGAACATCTAAAAGGAGCACAAACCACTTTTAACAGGGACAAACACGTCAAACACTTCAACATTATTAGAAACTTTAATGTCGAGTGATTTCGCTAAAAGAATGCGTTTAGTGCCCATGGTTTTTCATGAGAAAGACGTAGGTGAGTGGTTAAAATAGTAGCAATTAATATTTTTATTCCATGTTCAAATCCTGCCATATAAAAAATTGTTTTTTTTATAATTTCTCTTTTATACACAGTAAAATACCTGAATAACCAAAACAAAATGTTCTTGTCTGCAGTACATCTTTACAGCGTATATTGGAAATAGCAAAGAAATATTAAAGAAATTTTCGGAACTCTGCTGATAATTTTTATCTTTAAGTTAATATTTTGTAATCTTACGAAGGTTTCTTAGTTATTTTTATTAGTTATTTTTCTTAGCTTCACAAAACTTTTTGTCAGTGTCACTTCAAGGAGGGACTTTTATTTATCAAAGGTTGATCACAAGTGTGTATTTAACCGCGACCTACACGTGGTCGCAGTTGGTCATAAACATGTTTGCCGTGTTTCCTTGCGAAGATTTGCGGCCGTGCCACCGCCGTGGACCGTCCCCGAACGCGGTCGCAAATGCGTGCTCGCCATTACCGTTCTCGGCGATCATTACACTTTAGTGAGGTCGTGCAAGTGACTTTATCTGGCGCCGGCCGGCCGGGCGAATGGTTCTCCTTGGATATCTCCCTCTTCAAGGGGCGAGCCGTATTTATAGGGACGCCGTGCGGCAGCTTCAGCCGATAGCCGATTAATACGCTGGCGTTGGTCGAAGCGGTGGAAGTTTTAAGTGCTGGGCGTGTCCGGACCCAGCGAACCGAAGCACGAGGTGGTGTGTGGCGGCCGCTCTGCAGATCGCAATACCGGAGTCAGGGCGCGCTCCAACGAGTACAGTTCTCGTGTTTACACAACGCCGGTTTATTCACTTTCGTTTATATACTTGAACGTTTATAGCATATTCAGTCGAGTGGCTTCACGATTATATTTTAATCGCGCGGTTCTTATGGTGTAATTCCAGTAGATTTTTCTCGGAGTGTCGCGATAAGCCGTCTGCAGCGCTGATCTAATGGAGAAAGTCACCTGTTTCGGACCGGTGCTTAAACTGGACCAGAATTTCTCTGGTGGTTCTGTGGAAACGGTAGCTTCGTGTCAAATGTGTACTACTAACTTAGGCGATCCCTCGGTCCGATTGTGGCAAGTTAAATGGAAGTGGACTTATCTACAAGTTTCGTGTGATATTTTGTGTACGCCTGTAAAGTCCCTGTCACGCTGTGAAAATTTCGCCTTCAAATATATTTTACAATAAAATTTGAAGAAGAAATACGGCCATCAAATTTTTCCTAACAACAAACTTTATCAAATAATCTTGAATGTGTTGGAAAATGTGTCACACTGTCATTTATTTATTTTTTTACTAAAAGGATCTAATTTTAATTTTTATTTAAAAATTATTTTCAAAGTTAGATACTGTTTTCATGCAGTCCATTATAGGAATAAATGTAAAGAATGTTGTGATTTATTTTCAATTCTTTACTATATGCAATTTTAATTATCGGAGATGTTTCTTGCACAATTAAATTTAATGTCTCCGAATTCTTAATATTATGTGTAATAGCCACTTAAAATAGCATTAATGCTAGGACAACCTCTATATAAATGAATTATTTTCATAACCTATTGCGTTTCACGTAATTTTCCGTAATTCCAAAGTTTCGTGACGTCCATTTTTGTCGTGCACACGATTCTGATTGGCTAAGCCCGTCAAAAATCAAATAAATTTTAGAAAAGGTCCAATCTTTAAATGTTTGATGGATCCTGGACCCAGCTAACATTTTTTCGTATCAATATGGTGACGTTTATGACGTTTCGATGACGTCACAACTGTCCAACTTTGTATGACAACTTATTGGAAGCAGATTGACGGAAAACATTTTCAGTGTGACAGGGGCTTAAGAGAAAATTTCCACTCAAATAATATTCGAATTTTATGTGAACGCATGTCGTTATTAAAATATATTAATCACATAATCCATTAAGCATACACTTATATAGGTGGTGGGTTTTATATTTTGTACTAGTAAGTATATACGTTCCTTAAGCAGGGCCAGTTAAGTTATACAAGACTTTTGAAATTTTGAATATTTATTTTAAAAGTGCTGAACAGCTGAAAGTCAGGTGAAATAACATTCAAAATTGGGAAATACTTTAAAGTGAAGCAATTAATTGTAGGAACAGCATATTTATTAACATTTGCAAATATGAACTGTTTAGTGCAAACTAAAAAAAAACCGTGTACACATTAAAAAACTGTGTTCCTGGACAAGTATTATAAGGAGACAAGGCAAACCTTAAAGACAGAAGGTAGGTACACTAGTTGTGTGAGAAATTACTGAAGAAATGGTTCAGAATACAAAGTGCAAGTCACGGATACACGCAAAATTTCTTAAGTGGGCTTACATAAAAATTAGTTCTACGAACAGTTTGGTAAGAAAATGTGAATACTGCAGTTAAAAAACCCTAATTAAATCAGTTATGATTTCACTGCTCCGTTAGAGAAAACTGCGATCTTATTTAATTTAAAAGAACCTCTAAATGAAATCGATCACAGAGTTTGGAAAGTTATTTTATCTCCCCTGCCCTTAAAATACCGTATAAATCTAATCTGGATAATAACTATACATATAATTATTTTTGAGATCCCTTCATGGCGCTGTTCTGATGAATAAATTTCCAACAGGGTAACGCCCGCCCACGTACAGAAACGCCCTTACAGTGTCAGCACGATCTCCAGACTTGTCGCCTAGAGAGCATATATGGAGCGAAATCCCATGCCGGACGGTGTTACTCTCGGTATTGCTACGTATATCCACGCTAGAGGTGGTGAAAATATGTATCAAATGTACTTTTTAAGTGTTCAGTTTCCCCAGAATAAACGTCACACTTTTCTTGATGTTGTATCAAGTTATTCGTATCATCGTCCCTATTGTCTGTGCAAAGTGTCATTCCATTTATATTTCTTCTGCGCGCGGCTATTTTTATGGCATTGAGTGTATGTTGTTGCCTTTCAAGTGAGAAAACACTGTAGACGTATGCGTTTCTATTACTGATGCAATTTCAGTTTTCGGCTAAGCGAAAAATTTTACGTAGCTATAAAATAGGATATAATAACAGTTTTCCGTAATAATTCATAAAGTAAGATTTTTTGCATCTAAATAATTAAAATTTTTAATGATAATATTTTCGAAATTAATAACGCACTCCTGTAGATAGTATATTGCCTTATGAGTCTACCGGTGGCGTGTGGTGAAGTGTTGCAAAGTAAGCTGGTGCTTGAGTAGTGCTGTACACATTCGGCGCACGCAGCAGGAATCAGTAACCAGAGTGCAGCCGGAAGAAACTGAATGTATTTTCGCCACTCACGCGAGAGCGGCGAGGCAACCATTACGCACGTGCTCTGACGTCATAAAGTGGCCTATGTGTAAACTAGCAAACGATTAGGTATAGCACAGAGAAAAACACAGTTTACCTTGCAACAGTCACCATTATTTCCAGTATTTTGGAAAATACAAAAAATATATTTCGAGAACTTACGCTTGGAACATGATTGTGGGTATACTCATAAATGTTCCAGCATGCATGTATGCATATGCATACTAAACTAGCCTGTAGTTTCTAACTCGCCGAATCAATTCACGTTCGGCAAAGACATATAATTCACAGTGGAAGATACCGCACTAGCTTATTTTGTGAAACAAAGCAGGGGCGGATTCAGAAGACGGTAATGGGGGGACTAGGTCGCGCAATTTTCTTTTTCGCCACTCGTTTGGCCACACAGTTTGGCACTAGCAGCTCAGTTCCTTATAATTCGTCGACAAAATAAAATAAAAAATATTACACTCTAGATGCGCTGTAAAATATTCAAAACCACGTGTAAAATAAAGCTGATATACAGGTAGCCTATAAGAAGTTCGTCAGAGCTCGCGCATGCTTTCATTCATTCTCTTTCCGAGTCGGATAGATTATGACATAAATTTGTTAGGTAAACTCTTGGGAGGGGAGGGCGTTTCCTCATTTCCCCTCCTCTCGAATGCGTCACTGGAACTAAGTTCACCGACATTAGGGCGGGCGACCACGGACGCTGGCCGCACGCGCTTCGACGGAGAAGGTAGGAGAAGGTAATCACAGCGGCTCGCAACNCTATAAGAAGTTCGTCAGAGCTCGCGCATGCTTTCATTCATTCTCTTTCCGAGTCGGATAGATTATGACATAAATTTGTTAGGTAAACTCTTGGGAGGGGAGGGCGTTTCCTCATTTCCCCTCCTCTCGAATGCGTCACTGGAACTAAGTTCACCGACATTAGGGCGGGCGACCACGGACGCTGGCCGCACGCGCTTCGACGGAGAAGGTAGGAGAAGGTAATCACAGCGGCTCGCAACGACAAAGGGACGCGCCCGCGTCTATTCCGCNCGGCACGTCCCGATCAGTCGCAGGTAGCAATCCAATTATCCCGGGGTCGCCCCGGGGTCAATCTGGCCTCCTCCCGCCTACAACAACGGCCCATGACCGCCGCGGTACGTGGGGAGGTGCGATGCAGCGGGACGAACGGAAAGCCGATTCGCGTCGCAGTCACAGTCCGTTCGCGGTTACTTCCAACTTTTCCTGAAACCCTGCTGGAGTTCTACTTCCAGGGTATTCCTCCGCCCGTGTAAACAAAGCTTGACTGAGCCTAGAAAATCACACCAAAGGGACAACCCATCGCATTCGTGCGCACTGAGTAATAATATTTTGCGTAAACACTATTTCTTACCAGGCATTACCAACGCATCTATATTCTCGCTGTTTTTATTCTTATTGATTATAAACTAAATATCATAATTTAAAGATAGACAAAATAAATACAAAACGCTTGTGATACACAGTATATAAAGGACACAACGAAACACGTCATTTATGGGGTGATTTTTCAAAGATTTGATTCAAAAAGTGTGAAGAAGCCTCGAATAGAAGATAGTAAATTTTGTTTTATGTGATAAGTGCTAAATAAAGACAAACAGTACTGTCTTTATACCGTAAAGAACATAGACAGACTTTCCTGAACTGGAAACTGGGCAAAAAAAGTGGAAAAGGGTGGTGGGGGGACAGGTGACTGATTTTCAGAATTATGCGGATTAATCGTCCAATTTATGCCTATTTAATATTTCATTCCAAAACGATGCAATGTATATTTATTATGTTTTGCAGAGACTTATGTAGCAGCCTAAAAATAGATGGTTTTTAACTATTTTACATGGCATATTAATAAGCCTACAAGTTGAACTAGCCGGCTTTGCCTGGGTTCAAGAGGACAAAGTTCCCGGTGGAACCGACGCTGGCCTCACAAAACCTCCCCTCCAGGTGGCCGATACCTATTAAAAAGTTATACCTGGAGCGCTTCTTTCTACTGTACTTAAACTCCCGCAAGCTAGATCTAAATCAGCTCTTTTTTGTTCGCAGGGCACCACCGGGAACTTTGAATTTTGAACTCTGCCATGCTGGTCCGAAATGAATTTAAAACACGAAACTAAATACCTACATTGAAACACGCGTATACCTATCGCGCTCACGCTTGTCTTTCTTTCACGTATGAATTAAGCATGACGGCACAGACTTATCACATTCTCGGCCTCAGTGCGCCCGGGCTAATTGCCGAAGTTTAAGTGAACTTGACAGTCGCAATTTTCAGGGCAGCAGCTACTGCTGTCCTCGCAGTGTTACTCTAGGATTGCAACTTTTGCTGAAAAATCGGTAATGTCTATTACTGACGTGGCTTGGTCGATAAATACTGGGCGTAGTTATGCAACACAGAAAAGACTCAACTCACAAAAGATCAAATCTGAGATAGTTCTGTATTTAATGTCAAGAATTTTCTCACGTCTTAACTCTTCTGTTAATAATTGTTAGGCCTATATGAATACATGTTATTTCTATGGCTAAAATTTTAATAGAACTGACATTATTGTAAAAAAAAAGGTGAAAAACCTTTTTATACTCATTTGTTTTACGTAATCCATATTTTGACAATTACGCAAAACAAAGGAAAAAATAAATAAAAATTTTGAAAGTAGGCTTTGTTTTGCGTAATTATGTCCACTTATATTCAGTTAACTGCCACAAGACCAGCGAGTATCATTACGTTTAAGACCCGTTCTAAATATTTGGCTTATACGCACTGTCGTATATTCATATATACATATTACATTTGCATGTAAGCTACATACGCAAATGCATACGCTGACACGTTTGGAAGTAGTTTGCCGACTATGTTTCGCAGGGCTGCGCCATTTCACAATGAGGTATGGCTTGCAAATAAACACGCGTTTAACATCGAACATTTTCGAAAATGCTGTTTGAACAACCAAACAGCAGTTCTGCTGCACAAAATAACTTTCCCTCTCTGGCCGTGTTTCATGTTATTTGAAACGGTACTATTGATTCGCGTCTCTGGGCATCTTCAAACAGAGCCTGCACATATGAAACTCTCACCGGCAGACGTAGTTAAGCCTGTTTGCAATTCATAGTTACGCGATCACTGTTTAGAACCAATATTTTTATTTTTTTTGTTCTAAACTTGTCTGGACACGACGATCGTGATTTTTTCCAACAATTTTAGTTAATGCTCAGTGAATTTCGTCGCACTTTGACTGTATTCTCGATTTTTAACTTCATGCAGTCTGCATCGAATCAGCTGTTTCACCTGAGAATTCACTCACATGGAAACCGTAGCTACTGTTAGTCGTTCTGTTCTACAGCGTTACAGATGATATCTTGCTACTGATGGTAAGACATTTTGAATAATTGTAACTGTTAATAACATTCGCTCACAACTAACGCTATCCTTATAGCAGTCTCATCAGATTGTCTTTAATGGTTCCTCTGTTATTCCCATTTGAAGAGCGTAAACATTTATTTGAGACATCGTGTATACACATATGTATACACTCATTTGTAAAATAGTTGATCATCCTGAAGCTGCCATCGCAGGGGTACGTAAATATATACAGGCACAAGACATGGTACTATACAGAAAATATCAAAATATTGTACCACACCAAGCATGTATTAGAGGATACCAACACTTGAAGGATGCACTTAGTATGGTGTTGGACCGCCCGTAGCACTGAGACAGGTGGCGAGACGGTTAGGCATGGAGGCTTACAGACGTCGTATAGTCTCCTGAGGAAGATCCTACCACGACTGGCTCAACTGACCCTCCAAATACCTCCTAGTTGCCACCAGCTGAAGTTGCCGTCCAATATGATCCCAAACGTTCTCGGTGGGTGAGAGGTCTGGGGACCTTGATGGCCAAGGAAGTATGTTGACATCACGAAGACATGCAGGAGATACCCGTGCTGCGTGAGGCCAGGCATTGTCCCGCTAGAAAATGAGATTATCAAGCTGCATCAGGAAGGGGAGCGCACGTGGTTGCAGAACTTCCTGGATGTATCGCCGCACCCTGTCAGGGTTTCTTCTATCACCATAAGCGGGGTGCGGGAATGGCACTCCACACCACGACACCTCTCGTCGGGGTTGTGTGCCGCTCTACAAAGAAGTTTGGATTACAGCGCTGGCCAGGACGTTTCCATACTCGAATTCGGAGGTCGCCAGGACCGTGACTCGTCGCTGAGCTCCACTCGCCACCAATCCGCAAGCTGCTAAGCTGCCCGTTTTCCCGGTAGAAGGTCACACGTGCTCGGTGATGCTCAGGTCGTAATGGTAGACGTCGTAAGGGACGCCGCGACGACATATGAAGCTTTGCTAGCCACCTGGATATGGTACTGGTAGTCACAGGCGCATCATCAGCTGCCGTGACATGTCCATGGATGGTGCGCAGCGACGCCCGTGGATTGCTTATAGCATATCGAATTATGAAACGATATTTCCTGTTGGTGGTCTGTTGGATCGACCCGAGCCTCCTCGAAGGGCGTGTGTGTACCTTACTGTGCCCACTGCGTCCAACACCGACTCTCAGAGTACGCAGTAAGGTTCAAGTGGAGAGCAATGCGCCGAAATAACCTGCCTCCCAGAAGCTGCTGATGAAGATTTTCATCAAACTCAACCAGCTGGGCAAAGGCTTGTCGAATTCGCCGTCGGAGAATGCTGCTTGTTCACTGAACTAGGATCTGTGGTCCACACTGCTCACACTGCTTCAGTAACTTTATTCGATGTCTTGCAGCTATGAATGATGGAGGGGCATGTAGGCCCCCAGTGCCACATCCACGGAAGTAAACCGCATTAAACGCAAATGGGGGACGCATTTCGGACTGTGACGATACTGTGTGGCAACCTTCGTTGTACTCACGCGATTCATTCATGGTGGTCAATGTTTTTTTGCAAATAAGAGTGTGTGTGTGTGTGTGTCAGAGGAATCACACGTAAATTCCCGCGTGAAATGCTAACCGTACTACTTAAAACATTATTGAAAGGACATGTAACCAAATATACTAAATAACCTGTTGATCTGTTAGTTATCCCTTCTTATAAGGGCGGTTACATTGTTTGAATAAATTTTAATTACTGTAAACATTATTTGCATTTCCACCCCCTCCCTCGCACGAAAGTACCCACAATTCATAGTAAGGACCTATAATAAAATAATCGTTTATGTGACCTAACCAGTAAGTATACGTATATACCTGTATTAAATCAGAAATGCTTCAACAAACAATGTGCTTGTTTCCATTACACTGTAAGTGAATGGAGAATATTGATGTAATAAAACGAACACACGCTATTTTGATAGCATGTATCAGCAGTAATGAAAATATCATACTTCGTGAAACAAGCATGTGATATTTACGTTATTAGACGTTTCAAAAAACTACGTATTTTGCCTACTGGCTACAGTATATGGCGACAAGCATGAAAAAATGTAAAATATTCCGAATATAAGAGATTAGGGGAGATCAAACACCATTTGCTACTCGCTAAAAAGTAAAAACGTGAACGTTTTAATGTGTGTCTGTGGCTGTTAATCGTTCAAATATTTACAAACCTTTCCAAGACTTCTCCCTCTGCCATATACCTGCTACTATTCGACAGGAATGTTCTAAAGTTGATGAATAGTTTTACTGAAGGCGGAGCAGTATGCCATTTTTTTCGTCCTCAACTGGAAGCAAACTGGCATACTGCTCTGTATATAGCGAGCCTACTAAATAGTGTTATCAATATCCTCTTCAGTATACACTCTATAACTAGAAGTTCAGTGACACCGGCAGTTCTACTTCCCTGAATACGGAAAGTGTACAGGCCGCAGAAACTTCGGTTATTTTTGCGAATTGAATGCAGCTGAAGCCCAAAAGAAATTTGCAATCACGTCTTAAGATTTAGGTGTTGATCAGAGTCGTAAATATGGATGCGGTAGCCATAGAGTGCTTTAAGTGTTACATATTATCATTTTTTTATCATACTTATCTTTAAAGTGAAATACAAATTTTTTGTATTCCTCTTTTTCCTCCCCCTTTCGCAAACATCAAGAATTTATATCACCCAAACTATATATTTTCTAACAATTATTTACAATAATTTTTTATGTGATAAGGAACTAGCTAATTAATTAAACAACAACTGTGCATACGTTCATGCGTTTGAACAATAGTATATGCTGACAAATAATGTAATATAAGCTACTTTACATTGTCAGTAGAAATGTTGTGTGACAACTAAGGGATGTTACTGTACTATATATAGTCCTATTCCTCTTGGTTGCAATAGCAATCTTCAAAAATTTAAATTAACGTTTCAGGAAATAAGTTACCCAACAATTCATCGCACAAGCAGTCAGTTTTCTCTCGTCATAAAACAAAATTATTAATGCGCAATTTTTCACGCTTCGCAGTTAAATACACCAATCGTTTTAATTTATTTCTTTTTTTGCCATATTTTTGGCATTCAAAAATGTCCGATTTCGTAAAATGTTTTATCTGAAAGGTTTTATTAAAAAATTCAATAAGCCTAATATTTTCATAATTAGCCTTACAGCAACGAAGAGTAAATGCAGAAAAATACTGGGGCTTTATTTGTTCAAACTTTTGACCGTGATCGTCCCGTCTATACGCTGTTCACGGTAAACTGAGCACTTCCGAAAGCCCTGCTTAAGAACTGTTTGTACGCACATTATGTATTCTTCCACCATATGTGAAAATAACATTACCGTGGGCCTCGTCGCTTTATTCGTGCGCGTCGGTCATGCGAAACTGTGAAATTATTTGTAAAGTACATATTTTAAATCTTACGCTTGTGTATGCATTAAAAAACCGAAATCAAAATAAATAATTCTACTATTCACGAAAGTTAACCTAATACTTTTAATTCAAAGTAAAGACATGGAACTACTTTCCCTCCGATGTTACCAACTTTACTGGGTGCAGGTCAGTCAGTGTGCTCGTTATAATAATGCAGCTAGAGGCAGTGACATTTTTCAAAGGTTGATTTCAGAAGTTCTCATTTAACAGTGTACATCCTATAAAATATAATTTTTTGTGTTTGCTTATTTTAAACAGAGTGGCAAGTCGCTTTATATGTTTCTTCGCAGACTTGTTAATTTATATATTCTGTTTTATAAGATAAGAGTATCTGTTCTATCATTTTCTTGTAGATTGAAAAAATAATGATTCCTGTGTTTACAATATCCATAAACTTTAAGACTATCGCAGGCGTATCACATAGCTACAACACTTCATGGCAAACAATATTGTATCAAACATCTGGCGAACCATATTGGTGATGTTAGTATGGTTGTCCATTCCTAAACGTTATTTGCATTACGGGTGTTTACCAGTAATATTCTTCGTCTGTACATGGGGTCGCTTTAAAGTAGGCACACATTGTTAAGTATTTGCATTCTATGTGTTTTTCTATTACGTGAACAAAGAAAATCGAGAGATTTTCGTTTTCAGGGATAAAAATCAGACTACCCTAACAATACATTTTCATAATCAAATCACGATAGGAAACATGACAAAAGGGCGGAAAAAAAAATTAAAGCCGGGAGCAATTATAGCGATTGTGTGTGCAGGAGAGATTTGTTCGCTTTATGAGATTGACAGTGGGGGGAGTGTTTTTGCCGCCCTTCAAACCGTCTTGCAACCCTCCCTGGTCTTCTCGCCAACCCCTGCAGCCTCGCCTGCGTTATNGGGGGGGGGGGTTGGTTGATGGCAGAAACGGCCACGGCGCAGAGACGGGAAAAAAACAGGGGGTCGGGGATTAATGAAAGGGTGGGTTTCTTGGGGTGCAAAAAGAGGTGAAGGGGGACTGACGTAAGCTCATTTACTGACTGCAGAAGAACTGGGCTTAGCCCTGAGGGCCTATTTCGCCATATCTAATAACTCGCTGGTGACACGGGTTTACCCTGAAAACTGAATTGTCAAGCTTCCTCGCACACGATTTTCGTCGTAAAACCCGGTTCACTAAATTCATACGTGATAACATTACTTAAACACAGTATTTCGTCAGTGTTGGAAAAAATAATTCAATTCTTTGAAGATTTTGCGATACTTTTCCACCGTGCCGGTTGAACAAAACACGAGTAATTCTCACAAAAAAAAACTCAACCACTGCGTTTTATCCTTACCTATCACTAGATTAATACTAAACTACGCTGAGAAACGACTTATATAAATATCACAAAGATTTTCAACAAATTTCGTTTGCGTATTTTAACATTACAATTAGCCATGCATTGATGCCAAATGTCATCTGCTTTAACGACGCGAGCTAAATAAATTTCAACGGGAGAAAAAATCACAAGCTTGCTAAATGATACAAGTCTGTACTGGAGGGTATCACGTATATACGATAAAAACAGTAAACACAAAAAAGTTCCTACTATTTTCTCACACTATTTTTGCAGATATTTTATCACTCTGAAAAAAAGTAGAAATGCTGCCAGCACTGCACAACCAAACGTAATGTTCGGATTTAATAAGCAAGATTTAATCCCCGTATTTGCCTTCTCATTCTTCACGGATCACAGTATACTTCATAAGTTGGCTGTAATGAGAATAGCTGACGCCTCGCCAGCAGCGCTCCTTGTGTCACTGAGGCACAATCATAGATTAGTTTTGGTGACTGTGTAGTTCTTAGTCCACTCCCACGCGATTTACCTATGGAATCCATGAATTTTTTTTTCAGTTTAATTACAGCTTTTTAACGTTTCCGCTTTTCGCCAGCAGGCTAATCGGAGTACGGATTAAATACTTCACTCATGTAAGCATGCACATGAAATCGGCTCGCATATGATGAGCTATATATTCTTTATTCGAACATGGGATCCTGTAGTCTGAACACCCATAAGAAACTCAGCCACGAAGGTTTTCAAATCATTGTTATGATGCCATAGAAGTGTAACATAAACCGATAGGCGGTGTACAAAGAGCGACTTTAAACATTATATTTAAAAAAATTAATTTAATCAGCAGTGAACAAATGATCTCCACGAGACATGCGACGAATTGCCATAACACGTTTCCTGTATCCTTGAGTCTGCGAACAGATCAGTGACGGCAAGTAGCACATAGCCCGGGGACATTGACCTGTTCCAGTGCACAGTAATCACACCGGAAAGTGCAAATGAAGTCTGAGAGTGGAAAAGATAATAACGGTTTAGAGAAAGGCGAGACCTAGCGGCAGGGGAAAGTGCTGCTCAACTGCAAGACCAGCCAGGCGCGGCGGAATCGTACGCTCTAAATTCGAATCAGCGAAAAAAAAACACTGATTCGCAGTGAAATTCAAGTATAGGTCTTTCACGGTAAAGTGAGTACTTCCTTTCAACCGTCTCATTTGGAATAATAGTTAATAAATATATTTTTTGTAGCTTTTGGCGTTAACTTTCAATTAAGGTGAATATATATACACTGCGGTTATTACTTACGTTGCAATATTAATTTTTAAAATGGTGAAAGGATAAAAATGGCTGATAAGAAAAATGTAACTAGGGCATCAAAAGTGCTCATTTCACCCTGAACAGCCTATACTAGAATCGGTGAAGGTGACGTCATTTAGAATCGGTGGAAAACCACTGGTTGTTTCAGCGAAACAATTTCACCGATTGAGTAAGTGAAAGCCAACTACGTGCGGCGAATTAAATATTGGTTTTATTGAATTTAGCCAAATAATTACGATAAATAAACATATTTCTGATAGTTACTGTTAATATTATGCAATTTAACTTAATTGAAAATGAATTTTAAAAATCTTTGTTTCTATAGGATTTTAACCCACAGTATCCCACTTACAGGCGGTTAACTTTCCAATCATGCTACCAAGCCAGCGTTGAGTGTAAACGGGGAAATACATATATATATATATATGTAGTGTATAATTTTATTGAAAATATGTAGCTTTAAATCGTATGTGCTTTCTTTTAGTTTTTAGTTTAATTGGTAACATTAATATTGTTGAAACAAATAGTACACATGAATGCACTCACTTCACACCACATTTGATGCAGTTTAAACTTTCAAACTGAGCACAATGACGATTACGTGTAAACGAAATGAAAGACTTGATGTTCATGTTGCCTCGTAAAATGGCATTATAAACAACGAAATTCACATAAGAAACATTTGTATGGGTTTTGTTAGTTTACGCATTATTTAATTTCATACACCTTGTTAAGTTGATATATCAGTCAGGAAACAAATAACTGACAAACAGAGCATTAAATGGTTAATGAATCAGTGGAATATACCATGCACTGAAACAATAAGTGAAGGAAAGCTGTAATTTACACTAATTCATCAGTGTAATTGATTTAAGTGACTTTTGAATAAGTTAGGTGCTGCTAACTGATTTAAACAATGAAATTCTCACTGTTTCAGATTTAGATTGTAGAAGGAATATAGGGTAGAGTTCGCATTAAAGTTGCTCAATAGCCGCTCTCCGTGCTCCAGTATTGGACTGCTTTATTTGTCAACAGCAGAACTGAAAACAACGTTGATAGGTTTTGAAGTTAGATCACTGTTTTTACTTTTAAGTGTTTTGAGATGTTTGAACGCTTTCTCTAACCTAGTTTTAATGCAACTAATATTATGTATGTATATATATGTATATTATATATATATATAAATTATACGCAGCATTTTATTTTCATAAAATGGATAACCGGTTTAATAACCAAACGTATAGGCTACTCATGGTAAAGTCAGCGCTTTTTGAAGCCCTCTCATGTATAATAATAGTCAATAAATATATTTTATTGTAGCCTTTGACGTTAATTTCCGAGTGCTGTGGAATATACACCCTGTGTTTATAACTTACATTGTAATATTTATTTTAAAAAGTGGTGGCAGGGTACAAAATGACTGATAGGAAGAAAGTAACTAGGACCTCAAAAGTGCTCACTTTACCGTGAACAGCCTATAAACATGTGCATCACTACTGACCCTGGCTGTGTCCGAATTAACTGCAACATACCCTCGTACACTTGCCCTCAACTCTTTTGGTGCCCACAATTTCCCTCACTCCCTTGATCTCTTCGGGACCAAGTAGGTGTAATTTCGAACACCTGTCTTCTTTTAGCAATATTGAACGCATGTATGGAAAGTATCTGTTAATGAAACGCGTTTTCTTACGTTGTTGCGGTTTGTTTACGAACAACGCTGTTCACAAAGAAGCTGCGAAACTGTAAAAAAAAAGAACTTAAAATAAAACTCACAGTGCAGGGTGTGTGAAGTGGAGGTCGCTCGTGCACTTAACTGAAGGGTAGATTCAAGAGTTCACCCACCCCCTTATCAATAATTCGGACAGTGACAATGTTACGTCACAGCCTCGGTGAACTTTTCTTGGGCACGAAACCAGACCGGGGCCCTTGGCCGTTGAATTTGGACACAGCCACTGTGATTTTGACAGTCTGGCGATGGCTAAGTCGATGTCTGGAACATGCGCGGAAGACTCAAATCGGTCTACGTCAACTTTAGTCTATGTTTGGAACGAGGAGCCATGAGGCGTGCTCAGGGTGTCTCTCGATAATGTGGCGTCCGTTCTAGTTGTCTGCACGTGATGTGATGAGCATGACTGCCGTGCAGTACGCAGTTCAGAGTCACAGAAATTAACGGCCTTTTTCTCTCACAAAAATACCTCGTGGTTTGGACTCGTGGTTATAAAACATTCTACTTAAATATGTGCTTTGAAGTTATTTTCAGTAGGCCCTATTGTTCGTCAAACCAAGTTTTAAAACAACCGACATAATAAAAGTTACGGGGGAAAGAATTGCTAAAGTACGTTTCTGAAGGAAAACAAACCCAAACAAATATGGGCCTGCGAGTCATCATGTCCCTCATTAGAGCTGATCGTTGGGGACTTGCGCAGATGACTAAAATTGGTTTACTTTATCTACATGGCGAGTTTAAAATGGCCACAGCAATTAACGTAGTGTACGCCTTGAAGATGTAAGGCTGCGCTCACTACGACTTAGAATGATTTGGGGGAGTCGGGCATAAGGGCATGGAGCACAGGCGCCAGGCACTGTTCATTATCTGTCATTTCGGTCGGTCGGCGGCTATATTGGATCTGCGTGACCTTGACCGAGACCCATAACCGTTGACCTTGATAAAACTTAAAAACAAAAAAAAGGGAAAAATTATAAACCCCCCCCCCCCAAATATTATAAAAAATATATAATATATTAAAAATTAATTAATTATTTTTTTAAAATTATTTAAATATTTAGATGTAGGAGGTCCGGGATTCGATGCCAGGTGGATTGACTAAGCTCCCGACACAACCAGCCATCGCCAAGCCGGCCGGCGGCCATCTTGTCCGCCATGTTGGATGTCGGTGACCTTGACCTTTAACCTTGGCCCGGTGACCTTTAGCCTTGAAAACCCTAAAAATCCTAGATAATTCCAAAGTTATATATAAAATGTTTATAAAATAATTATTAAAAATTTATAAAAAAATTCAACAAAATTATTTAAAAATTTAAATTCTGAATTTTTGGGCATAGAGGGGACTTGAAAAGGAGCCGAGGTGCCAACCGGTTGCTATGTTACTACATCACACATCTAATAATTTAAAAAAAATAATATAAAATATTATCAGAAATTTTTTTGAATTTTTTTTATTTACATTTTTGGAGGTCTCCCACAGCACCACGTCCAGCAGACGACTGACCCCCCTCCAATCAATCCCATTGTATTAACATTCCCCTCTCCTATCCTCTCACTTTTTCTCATTCTGTCGAATGCACTCCACCCGCCATATTAGTATTTTCGTTTGTCATGTGTTTACATTTGCAATACCTAGGTGGCACTGATGACTCCTACAAATGTTAAATCTGGATGACCTTAACCTTGACCTTTTACCTTGACCCCGTGCTCACGACCTTGAATAACCTTGCACCCAAGAAGAAACTCGAAAAACTTTCATAAAATCCAAAAATTCTAAAAAAACATCAAAAATTTAAAATGTATTAAATACTTGTTTTTTCTTCAATATTTCGATCAATCTCGTAATCTTTCCATCAATCTTTTGCAATCAGCACCGGATTCAGCACCACAATCAGCACTGCAATCAGCAACCCATACAAATACTTCGATCAATCCAAATTATTCAATCAATCCCAGTTCTCCGATCAATCCCAATCCTTCGATCAATCCCAGTCNAATACTTCGATCAATCCAAATTATTCAATCAATCCCAGTTCTCCGATCAATCCCAATCCTTCGATCAATCCCAGTCTTTCGATTAATCTCAATCCTTCGATCGATCCTTCGGTTTGTTCCCCACCCATATGTATAAAAATTACATTAATTTGTCAACTGTCTCCAAATTTGTACATGTCAACAGAATCAATGTTTTGATACGGTCAACTAGCCATGCATTTTTATACTAAAGTTTTTATTCTCATTCTATATGCAGATATTTAAGTTAATAGTCGAATGCTCATNTAGCCATGCATTTTTATACTAAAGTTTTTATTCTCATTCTATATGCAGATATTTAAGTTAATAGTCGAATGCTCATAGCACTATTTTAAAGTTGTGAGGGATAAAAGGATACGACACACAAAAATAAAGAAAAAGCAATTATTTTATAGTAGTAATTAATTTTATTTTGTAATTACAATTTTAGAAGAAAGCAGTTCATCACATCATGCGATATATCTCCGTTCCTTCAGTTTACTTATGATTGAATATATGTCAACAATGCGCGAGACATCCCCGCGTTTTTGAAGGTCAATCAAATATCTGAGTATCAACAAGTTAATTTGGGTCATCGAGAATATCACGATCATCGTATTCAGTACATAAATGTCTTCATGTTCATTTTCATCCATGCTCTCTTCATGGTCATCTTCACCTCATGTTTTGTATTCTATATTAAATTTGCTCTTCTTTGTAGCAGGAGTTGTATGCTCGTCAGCATTTAGAGCCGACGACAGTTTATTTTGAAGTTCGTCGACTTCCCGTGAAAGTCTTGCAAGTGTCCATTCCACACAAACCGGCCCTACTGCACTCATTCCGTCTTTAGCTTTAACTATCTCATCATAATCGCCTGTCGAATCGGCACTCATCGATGCAGCAAGAGACATTGCAGGCAACACTTTCTGACTCCCAGTAGACGAATCCTAGAAGTTCTTGGTATGTTCTTTCAATGTATCGCCTTGCACAAACTGCAAGAGACCAATGTCGTAATGATTCATCGCGCGAAAAGGACTTCGTACAGGCCGTTCTCTCATTCTGACGAGCATTTTGACCATAGGGGAAAACTCGATCGCAGAATCAGCACTGCGGACTACCAGTTAGCGATGATGCTGGTCGCGGCTCCATGATCGTTGAGGTCAAAGGCAGGCCTTCGTATTCGCAGTTCATATTCGTGGTATGACGAGGGAGCGCTTCTAAATTAATGTTCACCTCACGGTATCAGTACGTCAACTGTCTTCTTTTTTTTCTATATATGCGGTTTTTTTTAAGCAAAAGGCCTAGCTTGTGCCCACAATAGGCCTACCACCATAAAATGTATATGTAAAAAAATGGGAGCACTCNTTAAGCAAAAGGCCTAGCTTGTGCCCACAATAGGCCTACCACCATAAAATGTATATGTAAAAAAATGGGAGCACTCTGAGAAAATCCACATACTCATTCGCCCCACCTCTCATCGAACCACGATTCTTCTCCTTGTAAATATTTAATTTTTTTAAATAATATAATGGTTTTTTCAATTTTTTGCAATTTTTTTGGATTTGTTTGTTTTCAAGGTCATTCAANTAATATAATGGTTTTTTCAATTTTTTGCAATTTTTTTGGATTTGTTTGTTTTCAAGGTCATTCAAGGTCACTGGCACGGGGTAAAGGTCAAGGGTAAAGAGTCAATTTTATCTTTATCCAGTATGGCCGCCGACCGACATGAATGAGAGAGCATTAACGCCGCCCGACGCCTGTGCCCCATGCCCTTATACCCGACTCCCCCAAATCATTCTACTAAGGGTGTTGTGTAGCTGTACTTTAAGCGTACTAATTTAGCTTTTATTTACAAAACATGCATAACGACTTCGTTTCAAGGGGATAGTGGTGAAAATCAATAACTAATTAAACTTTAGTTTTCTTTCTCAAATACTTTAACGCGCGCAGTACATTTAAAGTAATGTAGAATAGACTCTGCAAAACGTAGTAAAGCGTTAGCTTGAAATTATAATTTTAAAAAATAATTGTATAAATAAGTAATAATAAATAATAATATATTGAAGGGAAAAAACCCGCAGGTTTGCAAACAAGGCAGTACTCGACGATAGCGTAGGGATGGTTTCTGTTCGGTAAATTTTCCAGAATGCGGTGTCTCTTAAAAGCGTTTGCATCCTCTTTTGTAGGATTAATAGCGAGTTAACACAAGTGCCTACCTGTCGTGGCACCACAGCTCTCCATCCAACCCGTAGTACGAGTCCGCCTTGACCGCATTGCGAATAACAAGGGCCGATAAGGTATATTTTCATACACATAACGCGTTCTTTCTTGCCGTTGCGAGCACCACTCCCAGTTCACGCGAAGAAATTACACGTAATGTAGAATTCCACGCTGTGACACCAAAAAAAAAATTGCATGCTAGTAAATATAAGTGTGNTACGAGTCCGCCTTGACCGCATTGCGAATAACAAGGGCCGATAAGGTATATTTTCATACACATAACGCGTTCTTTCTCGCTGTTGCGAGCACCACTCCCAGTTCACGCGAAGAAATTACACGTAATGTAGAATTCCACGCTGTGACACCAAAAAAAAAATTGCATGCTAGTAAATATAAGTGTGCGCATTATTGTTGTACGTTTTCGTTATTTGTCTTTCATAAGGGAATCCCAACAATTACGCTGCATATGCCCTCGCTACTTCTCATGACAGGCCATGTGGTAAACATGAAGAGTATTACCGTTGGCCCACGAGTTTTATCAGGGAACTCCCGTTGCCCTCCACAATTTACATTCCATCGCTGCTCCATCTCAGTTCACGTAAACTAATGAGCGCTAAAAACGTAAATATATTTTCAGCTAAAAATATTTTTTTCGGAAATATTTTGAAACTCCATTAACTCACGCTGCACATATTTTTCAATTAACACTATAAAAATTAAGTGTTGATTACGTTACGTGTGTTTCCTGCCATCTTACCACATTCAGTACTACTCTAGGATTGCACACGGTGGTAGCCAAAGCGTGAGATCTTCAACCACTCAGTCACGCTCTGATAGGTTTGCCAAGTATCTCGTAAAACACGGGCTATCCTGTATTGTAAGGTCGGAAATGCTTTACTGTTTTAACGCAATATGGAACCTGATTTTTTCCTCATTGATGTTTGTTATTGATTTATTATGTACTATTATGAGCATATATTTGCCATTTTACAGGACAGAACAGGGTATGAAATTGGAAGGGTGTATACATATGCAGGAACTGCACCAGCATTTGCCTGGAGTGGGCATGGAAAAACTACTTTGAAAAAAAAAAACAACCCCCAGTGCAGCCAGCTGGTATGTAATAAACGACCTCTCGAATGCGGGTCTGACACGCTACCGCATGATCAAACACGCTCGAATGGTCACTTGATGGAGCTAATTGCAAAAAAAAAATCTCTGACCACTGTCAGCACGTGAAGTAGCTGACACGCGCACTCTACTCTATATTCCTTCTACGGTCGACACACATTGGCGGAGATCCGGAAATCTCCGGGCAAAGGGTAGCTCTCCGTGCCCCTTCCCATATCGCGAGCAGGCGACCCGCCTAACCCGGGAATAGCACCTCTTTTGCGTCGTGCGGGTTGCGGCAACCCGAACTGAAAGGCGTAGATCCAGAATAACAGAGCATACAGAAGAGAAATTGCGTGGCGGTTCCTTTGATGTGGGCACGCCCGTTTGCTCATTGNCGGAAATCTCCGGGCAAAGGGTAGCTCTCCGTGCCCCTTCCCATATCGCGAGCAGGCGACCCGCCTAACACGGGAATAGCACCTCTTTTGCGTCGTGCGGGTTGCGGCAACCCGAACTGAAAGGCGTAGACCCTGAATAACAGAGCATACAGAAGAGAAATTGCGTGGCGGTTCCTTTGATGTGGGCACGCCCGTTCGCTCATTGGCTGCGCGAGGCTGTGGAAACGGGGTCTCGTGTTCGATAAACTAATGCGCCCTATGAAGGAAGCCCGACTGGCTTGGCTGCCGTCTGGCAAATAGGAGTAAACTACCAGCTGCTGATTGGCGAACTACTTTCCGACATGCTGCTGACCAGTGACGCCATTTTGTTGGAGTTCGCTGTGTAAGCGGTTGTTTCACTTCTGCTGTATTATTAAGGGGGTAGTATGCATTCCATGTTAGATTTATTATCGTTTCACTTTTGCTCACTTTTCATATCAAATATTTGAAGCGAAGGCAGCCACAGCATAGGGCATATCTTAACAGACATTTTTGAGTCCACGATATTTTTCCCATGTAGTTTTTTTTTTTTTTGCATCTTTAAATATTAACTCATTATTTATTCTTTTTTCAGTCTCACGAGAGAAAATGCAGACTGAAGTTAGTCCATTCAGGATTCAGGAACTCTGTAAGATAATTCGGTATGTAATAATGAGGTTTGAATTTTAGTATTAAATTTTAATAATAAGTTATAGAGAGTTACAAATAACCACAAAGTGGCAAGAATGTCAGCACATTAAGTAATACGTTGCTTAAGGTGGCCGCCTGGTTGAAGGAGTTTAGCACGCCAGAGGCCTAAAAGCGCGGGAGAGCTAGGAGCGACCGATACATGCGTATCAACTCTCTCGTTGCTTCTACGCGCATAGCACTGAACTGGTGTGCAGTCTTTCCGTCGATAACGTGCCTTATTCCTTTTTTAATGTATTGTACCGGAATGTCCATACCTAAAAATGACCGCTGTCGGCACGCGACATAGCTTGTATGATTGTTAAATATAATATTTTTACTATTAGACTGCTGTAGTTTTCCCACATTGGCATTTAAAAATCCTACGTAATACAATAAACCTGTTTCATAAGCATTTGAGTAGCGCACACTCTTAACAATGNATTGGCATTTAAAAATCCTACGTAATACAATAAACCTGTTTCATAAGCATTTGAGTAGCGCACACTCTTAACAATGTATTATTTTAATTGAGGCGGAAGTTAATTAGTTGTGGAATGATGATGATGCTGGAAATGGAAGCGATGCATCATGAGCCATTTTCACTATCACAAAAACATTCTTTAGAGAGAAATAGAGTAACTGAAAAACGTACACATACGCGTAACGATTCTTAAGTACTATTCGTAAGCAGACCTCACTCAGACACGTTGGACGGTGTTTAATAAAATCGTTTTCTGCTGGAGCCCTGCACACCGTTCGGCGGGCTACCCAGGCGGCCACCTTAACCGAACGGAGGCACTGGATTTAACTTACCCGACGACAGATATACTTCGCGTTCTTAGTCAGGGCATACATATGAAATCATGTAGCATGTTCGTGCACGTTGTTGCAGTCTATCCTAAAGAATGCCGTTGCATAAACTTCTCTTGAACTCATTTCTTTGTTTACACACATTCCTTTAGAATGGTTTACAGTATACAACCGCGCAAATAGCCACGTTCTATTGTTTAAGAAATAACTGCATCGCGCTTAAATATATCTAACTACACCCAGACAGCAAAATTAAAGAAAGGAATAGGGCCTACAAAATTATAGGACACAAATAATTTTTTCATACATTTAAATAAACCGTAATTGTACTTTTAATTTGTTTTTCCTTTGTGCGTCAATTTTTTTTNAATAATTTTTTCATACATTTAAATAAACCGTAATTGTACTTTTAATTTGTTTTTCCTTTGTGCGTCAATTTTTTTTTAACATCATCCAGCATCATGAAAATAGCCACAGAGTAAAGCTAGGAACCAACTTTGCCAAGAAAGCTAGNTTTTTTTTAACATCATCCAGCATCATGAAAATAGCCACAGAGTAAAGCTAGGAACCAACTTTGCCAAGAAAGCTAGCTGCCAACATAATTGTATTAACGTTATGTAAAATATACTCATAATGCAAATTGGCAACTGCGGTTATAAAAACGGATAAAAATTATGCTATATGGCATCTTCACTCTGTAAATGGTGAAAAAAATTGTTAAATATAATATTTTTACTATTAGGATGCTGTAGTTTTCCCACATTGACGTTTAAAATCCTACGTAATACAATAAACCTGTTTCATAAGCATTTACGTAGCGCACACACTTCACAATTTATTTGTTTAATTGAGGTGGAAGTTAATTAGTTATGGAATGATTATGAGGCCGGAAATGGAAGCCTCCCGAGAAAACTATCGCACCTAGACAAATGTGTCCGCCATACTGACCACAAGAGAATTTTTTGGTCGGAAAAGGTTCTGCTCACTGGAGCCTTGACTCGAACTAGAGACCCGAGCATTATGAGACTTGGCCATTGTCTAAATGCGACTATGTTAGTAGTTTTTTNGCCTTGACTCGAACTAGAGACCCGAGCATTATGAGACTTGGCCATTGTCTAAATGCGACTATGTTAGTAGTTTTTTTATTTCTTCTGCCTGTCTTTATAGAAATGTATTCGAGGCAGAAATTTGATTCTCTCAGGGACGAACGACGNTTTATTTCTTCTGCCTGTCTTTATAGAAATGTATTCGAGGCAGAAATTTGATTCTCTCAGGGACGAACGACGGGTGAAGATAAATAATCAGCATTGAAATTATTTAATTAAATGCGGCCAATGCAAGCAGGTATATTTGCTTAAAATAAACGATTCCTGCTTACGAGTAGGTAGACTGTGAAGTGTGGCGTAGCAATGCAAGACTAGCCCTAGAATAGTCATTCACTCCTGGAGAGTTCAGAACTAGTTCAGACTCAGAAAAAGGGACAAATTCAGAAGATAAATCGCTAAGCTCTTCTCATTAAGGTCCGTTCTTCAACGACACAAATGTGGATACCTATCAGTGACGCGGACACGTAACACAATAAGTTCTGTCTTCAATGTAACGTGTACGGAGACGTACACGCATACAAAAATGTAAGAGAGTTTGTATGGTATTTTATGGGACGAACTTCATTTTGGTGACCATTATGTTTCACAAAGAAATATAGATAACTGTCGCTTTAGGTATTATCATTTTTCGTGATTTTGCCATAGGTACTACTTATGAAATTTTAAACATTGTCAATATTAAAAATTATGTGTAAAAGTAATGAAGCTTTTATTGGTAACTTGCAACAGAGAGTTTTTATAGGTTTCAGAGGGTATTGTAAAATTTCCTAGATTCACCTGGATTCGTAGGTTCGTTACGTTTGTGTGTTCGTGCCCGTTTTATTACACACCCGTGCGCTGTTGCACAGTCTGCCAGAGAAAACAAAGAACATTACCTAGGAAATTTTACGAAAGAAATAAGTGGTCTGAGATTCAAACAGGCCTGCAATCAAGGTTGTAATAATCACGTTTTTATTTTGAATTTAAATTCCTCTACTTTACCTAATGGGTAAGTAATACTCCTTAGATTATTTTTCAAGATTATGAAGTCTTCGTGCGTTTCTTTGTGAGTTAAAGCAGCGCTTACATGTGTGCGATGTGTGTAATTTCGAAAGGATTGGGATGTTGTCTTAGATTCTGTACTCTTAACTGTTCTGTGCGCAGATCGAGGTGAGCGAAGGGAACACCAGTCGGTGGTTTGTANGCCTTGACTCGAACTAGAGACCCGAGCATTATGAGACTTGGCCATTGTCTAAATGCGACTATGTTAGTAGTTTTTTATTTCTTCTGCCTGTCTTTATAGAAATGTATTCGAGGCAGAAATTTGATTCTCTCAGGGACGAACGACGNTTTATTTCTTCTGCCTGTCTTTATAGAAATGTATTCGAGGCAGAAATTTGATTCTCTCAGGGACGAACGACGGGTGGAGATAAATAATCAGCATTGAAATTATTTAATTAAATGCGGCCAATGCAAGCAGGTATATTTGCTTAAAATAAACGATTACTGCTTACGAGTAGGTAGACTGTGAAGTGTGGCGTAGCAATGCAAGACTAACCCTAGAATAGTCATTCACTCCTGGAGAGTTCAGAACTAGTTCAGACTCAGAAAAAGGGACAAATTCAGAAGATAAATCGCTAAGCTCTTCTCATTAAGGTCCGTTCTTCAACGACACAAATGTGGATACCTATCAGTGACGCGGACACGTAACACAATAAGTTCTGTCTTCAATGTAACGTGTACGGAGACGTACACGCATACAAAAATGTAAGAGAGTTTGTATGGTATTTTATGGGACGAACTTCATTTTGGTGACCATTATGTTTCACAAAGAAATATAGATAACTGTCGCTTTAGGTATTATCATTTTTCGTGATTTTGCCATAGGTACTACTTATGAAATTTTAAACATTGTCAATATTAAAAATTATGTGTAAAAGTAATGAAGCTTTTATTGGTAACTTGCAACAGAGAGTTTTTATAGGTTTCAGAGGGTATTGTAAAATTTCCTAGATTCACCTGGATTCGTAGGTTCGTTACGTTTGTGTGTTCGTGCCCGTTTTATTACACACCCGTGCGCTGTTGCACAGTCTGCCAGAGAAAACAAAGAACATTACCTAGGAAATTTTACGAAAGAAATAAGTGGTCTGAGATTCAAACAGGCCTGCAATCAAGGTTGTAATAATCACGTTTTTATTTTGAATTTAAATTCCTCTACTTTATCTAATGGGTAAGTAATACTCCTTAGATTATTTTTCAAGATTATGAAGTCTTCGTGCGTTTCTTTGTGAGTTAAAGCAGCGCTTACATGTGTGCGATGTGTGCAATTTGGAAAGGATTGGGATGTTTTCTTAGATTCTGTACTCTTAACTGTTCTGTGCGCAGATCGAGGTGAGCGAAGGGAACACCAGTCGGTGGTTTGTAGACTCCGCGCCGCCTATCTTTCCCCTCCCTTCTTCTTCGAACGTCCTCTCCCTTCCCCTCTCATATCGCGCTACCCACTACCACCCCTCCACCCCCTCGGTTCGCTGCAGCCAACAGGGGGAGCCGATGAAGCGGAAAACATGGCTGCCATCTTTATAGATGAGATTCTTTTCAAGCGACGCCCAGTCCTGTTTGGGGCGGCTCGACTTTCGTTCAGAAATTTAAGAGCGCATCCCAGTCTGAAACGCGGGTGGGATAGGACGTCGGTTAGTGTGCAAAAAAAGGTGGGGGGGAGGAGTTTTAAGGGAAGAAAAATCCCGGAGGATGAGGGGTTAAGTCAACTTTAAGAATGTGTCATCCTCCTCTTTTATTCGCCCTGAAGGCTCGTCGTAAATAAACGGTGTGTTTTCGCTGCCTTCTGCAGACGTCTTCCTCTTTTTTTTTCGTGGCAAGTGGCACTAAGTATGTGTGTATGTGCGAACTTTTTTTTCCCCCCCCCCGAGCTCCGTCGAAAGGGAGGCAGAGAAAGAGAAATCGTTGCCGGTGAAGTTCGCTATCTTTCTTCTCATCTTCACTTTCTCTTGCGGAGTTTCAGAAATATCACTTCGGAAAAAAAAAATTATGCATATTTACTATCCAGGAAAATGGAAACTAAGGTTAGAGCTGCGCATTTTTTCATAAACCAAAATTATTAGCTGGTGGACTGCCACGAGGTCGTCAGTTCTTCTGCGGCCGTCGTTTCGATCTGGGACGTAGCTGCCATTACTAGTAAATCTCTTCCGAAATCACAGGTGGAGTTCTGAACAAAATTCTGGATGCCCCAGAACTCCACAATTCTGCTGCCTTTCACAAAACAAGCATAACAATTATAGCCAATGAGTATATTAGATAACGCTCCAGCTTTTATTTGAGTGTACGTAATACTATTCACCGGTTGATATGCTTACATCTTAATTATGGATTTACTTCAACGGTTATGTTAGGTTATATATTTATATTACTTTATTCTTATATCTTTATATAGAGATTTTCTGGTTCCATTTTTCCTATTTACTTTCCCTTTTGTTACGTTCACAAATACCCCTAGGCTTCACGGCCTGGATACTGTACCCACAGTATAAATGTTCATCAGTTGGTTAGCCTTCAGCAGATACGCGTGTAGAATTTTTTTTTTCAATTATGTCAAGCCTATTTGCAAATGGCGGCAAGAATAAGCACGTACACTGAGAGAAAGGTTTGTTCCATCCAACAAAATATTTGTTTATATAGAGCCAAATATATATTCAGTTGCCCCAACAGCATGCAGTTAACAACTGGNCCATCCAACAAAATATTTGTTTATATAGAGCCAAATATATATTCAGTTGCCCCAACAGCATGCAGTTAACAACTGGGCATGGGAACTTCAAAGCGAAGTTAAACAGTCTACGGCTCGTGCAGTCTCCGTTGTGCGACGTGCGTGGTGTCGACNCCATCCAACAAAATATTTGTTTATATAGAGCCAAATATATATTCAGTTGCCCCAACAGCATGCAGTTAACAACTGGACATGGGAACTTCAAAGCGAAGTTAAACAGTCTACGGCTCGTGCAGTCTCCGTTGTGTGACGTGCGTGGTGTCGACGACACAGTACGTCACGTACTAGAAGACTGTCTCAAGAAACAAGACATAAGAGTTTGGCTTGAGGAACAGAATCGACGAAAGGGCATTCACTGGAGATCTGAAGATGTAATGATAAATAAAGGTCTCCATGAGTTATGGAATAAATTTGCAACTCTAATCGGTAAACGATTAGAGGAATTTGATAAATTGTACCAGCAAATTTCTGATGACCCATAACGGGGTACTCAGGTAAAGGTTTATAATAAAAGCAAACCGGAGAATCCCTGATTGGTGAGGAGGACAGGTTTTTAAAGAGAAAACCGGTAAAAACCGTGTACAGGCATATAGAAAGTGAATGGCCCAAATAAATGGACAGAAAAAGTGCAGCACACTGTTTTACTCTTAGGAGTACAGTTACACTGCGGGAGGTTTTGGAGGGTGCGCTGGCCTTCGAAAGCCTGCCCCATAAAAATAGGTTCATTAGTAAACAAAAACTTAAAAGATAAAAATAATTAATTTTGTTTATCTAACAGAATACACGCCGGAATAAACAAAATCTCTGGGTTTGGGGCTAAATAAATTAGACTGTCAACAAAATATTCAGTTGAATGAACAGCGTGTATTTTTTTGGCCACTCATTTGATTGCATGCGTTCTAAAATACACCTCGAGAGTTGGTTTGCATTTTTTTGTGACAGTTAGGATAGTAACAGTGTTTGTTTATGCATTCGTTGAACCTTAATAATGGGACGAACGCCCTAATTAAACAACTCCAACAGGAAACTAAAAAGTAAAGTTGTAATACTTGAAAAATTTATTTGCCCGTGATGTACATTATTTGAAATGAATTTTTTTTTTAAACGTTTCTATTTCATCAATAGTCATTTTAGCTGAAGTTCCTAGGGCGTAACACTCGGCCGCAATCGATCTGGTTTCGAATGATGGTCGGACTTGCAAATTTTTTTTATATTAACCGAAACTGTTTAATGTACGCAGAGCGAAACAAATCTTTAGTTGCACGAAACAAATATTTGTTTGGGGTAATCAAATAAGAAAAACAAAACATTATTTGGTTTCGCCAACAAAATAATATTTATTTCGTCGCCCCGATACAAACAATTAATTTCGTTTCCCCAGACAAACTTTGTTTGATTCAATAAAACCTTCTTCTCGGCGTATCTCGTAAAAGACAAGATAAAATCGAAGGCGGAAATAAACTTATATTTAATACTACTACCTGACCAGTGACAAAGCCGCGCCAAGACACGATTAATCCGATACCTGTGACAAGTGCGCAGCAACTCCGTTTCTCCGACTTGCGTCGTTATGTTCCTTGAGCAGTGGCGTCCCTAGGATCTCCGAGTCCCTGGTAAAAAAATTAATTTGAAAGGCGCCTGCCCATTAAAAGAGGAATGATCAACACTAGGTGTCAGCTGTGATGTGAGTTCCCGTCTTTGTGCGGAGATGCGCTCTCCATTGTCTTTTACACGCGGAAAACTTGCGAACTGCTAACTCGGTCCGGGCGGTCAGCTTCAGCTTAGTGAAGGCTAGATATTTCAAATTGCATCCAGTCCACGCGTAAATTTGCAACGATATATAAAATAGTGCGTTACCATAAAACTAGAGCGTCATATTTAACGTTTAACTAACTTCGTATTTTTAAAGACCTACGAGATTAGTTATTTTAATTTAAATTGATAAAAATATCAACAAATTTACAGAGCTAAGCCATAGGAGTGGTATTCTTTGCCGCAATCTAGGGCCGCCACTGCCGCCTATGTCAGTGCTCGAGTCACAATCATTAGCGTAGGCAGAAATTTATTTAGGGAGAGGGGGGTTCCTTCATTAATAAAGCAGGTGCCCATAAAAATATTTTTTGAGCTGAAGAACAACAGTGGACATAGACACCTATATTTTATTTTACAAATTTTTTTCTGTCTTATTATACCGTTTAATTTACCTAAGTTCTCATTTTACCGACGTTTTTATTATTTTAAAGTGTGCTTCATATTTCAAAAAGAGAGGAGGGGTGCTGAACCCGGGGGGTCCTCTCCCCCTTTCTGTCTACGCCCCTGGTCACAATAGCATGAATAACACGACAAAGCAAAACACCTGAAATACTGAAACTTTATAACAGGCAACAGAAGCAAGGTCAGCCCGACAAAATCGAAATAATATATTACAAACCTTTTATACTTAAGTTAACACTGAAGTGCCGTATCTTTGATTAAATGAAACTTTCACTTGAGTGGTTTCGTTTTGTAAATTGTAATATTTATTTCGTTGTCAAAATGAATTTAAAAACAGGTATAGACGTGTAAGTTGGTAATGTCTGGTTAGAAATTGTTCTCACGTAAAATAGGGTAAAGGTTGGGCATATAGAGTAACACACACACGTGTGTGTATATACTCCAATTACATATTTGGGAAACAACCAAATACACGTTTTACGTGGGGTAATTTTTCAAAGATTTGATTCGAAAACTGTGAAGATAATTGTCAATTGACCATACAGGCTGTCAGCCGTTAATCATTTTTTTAAAGTCCCGCTGAAAATATACTTTTCCGCCAATTTTTATCCTTCCGCCACATTTGATTAATGCTTCTGGTCAAGTGAAACTGTGACAATGTTGGAATTTTAGGTTCGTTACCGATATAGGCTGTTCACGTTTAATTGCGCACTTTTGGAATCAACCTATGAAATGTGTCACTCCATATACAGAGTGATTCTAAAATCATGGGACAAAGATTGAGGGGTGGTAGTGTTCACTAAAACAAATCATTATTGTATAGGAATATATGGGCGGGAGTGACGCGTTGAGGCACAAACACAAAAATAACACATGAAATGCAACACATTGTTATTTACAACGTCGCCGCTAAATGCCTTTTTACAGCAATGTTTATAATAATTGCGCAAAATTGCTACCACCGACAGTAATGCAAGCTTGGTAGCGTCGGTGGAGTGATTGGCGAACAGATTCAAATACGCCGGGTATTTCACGCACGCCACCATTGTCAGCCAATCACGCCATATGTAGAGGTCGCCAAGCATGCGTGACTGTTGGTGGATGCATTTCCAGCAACTGTTTTAACATTTTCTGTACGGAATCACTCGTTAAGTATGCTGCTAATGAACATTTTATGTTTCCGTTAATGTGTTATGTTTTTGTGTTTGTGCCTCAACGCGTCACTTCCGCCCATATATTCATATACAATAATTTTTTGTTTTAGTGAGCTCTACCACCCCTCAATGTTTGTCCCATGATTTTAGAATCATCCTGTATTTTACGGGTACGCCAACTGGCTTGCGCCCAGTAAAGTTGGTAACGACGGAGAGAAAGTATTTCCGTGGCTCGGCGCCGAATTAAAAGTGTTAGGTAACCATTTGTGAAAACTTAAATTATTTATTTCGCTTTCTATTTTTTTAATGCATCTAGTTGTAAATATTAGTACGTTTGTAAAGTATTTACTCTTTTAATAAGTTCACAGTTTCACTGGAACGACGCATGAGTAAAGCGATGAAGCCCCAGGTAATGTTAATTTTGCGTACAGTATAATGGAAGAATACACGCATACACGTAGCTCTTAAGAAGGGCTTTCAAAAGTGCTCAGTTTACCGTGAACAGCCTTTAACACAAACTGTTATGGTTATGAGCATCATAGCAACATATTGTCTCTCTCGTGTAACTTGGCAAGATTTTGACAGTTCGACGAAAGTAGCGCCGAATGTTTACTTTTCGTTTATGTATCCTTTCGCCATTAGCTGGTGCGTCAAGTGGAGACTGTATATTTTATCAACACGCTGTCAGCTAATCCACTTGCCACTGTACTGTAATGCTAAACAAATTTTAACATATTTTAGACTGACATCTGTCTAAAAAAAAATCGTAGGTTATAAAAGCAAAATTATAAAATCCTGCAAAAAATGTTATATTTGCTAACTATTTTTTAATTTGTCCAAGACAGCGAATTTGGGTTAACATTTGCGAGACGGTAAGTTGTAGTTCTTATCACACTTTGGACGACATAGCTAATATAACTGGAACAAAAAGTAATTCGAGAAACTTGATTGACAACGCACTTTTATTCGCCAACAACTCACCAACGACTATTGCAAAGCGGTAATTCTGCTATTACTGATACTAAACAGTTAGAGTTGGAAATATGTGGCATGAAAAAAACGTAAGAATTGCTTTAAAAACTACCTATCTGCGTCCCACTTTCTTCGTTTTATTAATGTAGTATAATAACAACACGAAAACAACAAGGAAGTGCGTTTGCGGGAGAACAACAAGGCTCGTAATGGACGTAGACGAAACGATTATAGGCCCAATAGAAATTACAAGTAATCTATATCGCTGTACACGGAAAAACGTGTTGCTTTGAAAATTATGCAGAGCTGGCGGAAAAAAAAACTATTGGTAACTGTTCGTAAATTTGTTATTTCACACAATAAAGACATTTTTTTCTGGCTAGTAATGCTTCAGGACACAGCTGACAGATGGCGCGCATGGCATGGCAGGGCGTGTGGGGAGCCGAGCGTGTTATTCAACAGGTAGCAAGCAGCACGTTGGCCTGCCTCTTAATCCCGTCTTTTTTAAAGTTGACATTTCTCCTATTACTGTCTCGAAACAACCTGAATTTTAAATATATTTAGTCAAATTATTTGAAAAAATAATTCAACAATACGCTGCGATATTTCTGTAGGCTTTTGGAATTAATATCAAGCATGTATGGATGGCATTGGTGAATATGAAGGGGGATACGACATGAAAAGAAATCCCAATGTTTGAAGTTGCGTTTCATTTGAATACAGATCGTTTTAATGCGCATTTAATTTTGAACACCTATACATTACTACTTTAATACGAAGTTTAGTTTGTACCACTAACAACCGCTGTTTTGTGACCACGTAAAATATAAACGTATTAATTAATATAGGAAATCTTTCTTATCCTCGTATTTTCAGCTTGTCTGATGTGCGTCGGCAGTACACTCAGAATAATCAACGTAGTATTAACTTTTGTTCGTTCGTGCATTAGCTGATGCAGAATTTTGTAAATGCCACTTTGTTTGTTTCGTATATGTCAAGCTGCAACTCACTGACAGTCATAATCTTGCCAAGTTATATGAGACGGACAATATTCAGTATCCACAAATTTAAACGTCCACTTTTTAGTACGACTTTAAGGCAGCTTCTATCGCATTGCCGTCAACTGAACCGGAGTGGAGAGGTCTGGACTGCTCTAGGCGACGAGGTATTAAGAGCCGATGAAGGCGAAACGAGGTGGACATGGAGCAGCGCCAGAATCCAAGGTAAAGAGTGACGGGAGATATCGAGAAATCCCACCGACCAGCGGCGCCGTCCAGCATGACAACCTCGTGCGAAAACCAAGAAGTGGCCCCTCCGGGAATCGAACTCGGCTCGCTTTGGCGGCAGGCGAGTGCTTCAGCTGCCACACCGACCCCAGCTGGGAGTATGGAAGTTTGTTTATCCGTTGAATTACAGTATATGCAGTTAGCGAACGGACGTATTCCAAACGTTGATTACAAAATTGCTCAATTGACGGGAAAAAAATCTACTTCTGGGCCGGATATGTGTACAATATTCTGATTAAAAAAAAGTTTCATTTTTTGTTGTTCATCTCAATTCAGTCGCATCTCGCGGAATAGTGCACGAGCGTCTTTGGATCGCCAAGGACAAACAAAACAAGATTCCCTATAGGATAGTTCGGCATAGGAAAAAATTCCGTCGCTAGGTGCGCAGTGTTCCAAAAGGTAACATTTAATTACAATTTTAAGCTACGTAAATACTAAAAGAGAAAGATTTTACTTAGTTACGAAGTTATCTTATATTGGATTTATGATTATTACAATTGTCCAGTTTTCTAACGTATGAAATAGAGAAAAACTGGTACCTTGTCGGCACTAGGGCTTACCTAGTGGCGAAAATTTTCCCTTTGCCAAACTTTTAACATTGATCTTCCTAACCTGTAGTAGAAGTAACCTTAACTTAACATAGGATAGTATGTAAGTGAGTACGGATTTTTGCGGTTTAAATTAACGTAATATAGTCTATTCGCGGTTTCTTCACACTTTTTTTAATTAATCCTTTAAAAAAACACTCCATGTATGACGTGTTTGGTTGCTTCCTAAATATGCCATTTATCACAAGCCTTTTATTGATATGTTAACATTAAATTACCTTATTTTTGGTTAAATTGAACTTTTTCTTAATGTTTAATATATAAATTATAATATTTATTTCATAACTAATATGAATAAAGACAGAGGGAAAATACTGGATATGTGTTGGTAATTCCCAGTAAGAAATAGTTCTTATGCAAAATATTATTACATTGAGCGTGCACGAATGCGGTGCGTTGGCCCTGTGGTGTAATTTTCTGAGCTTTGTTTGCATGAGGAAGGGGATTATCCTGGATGTAGATCTTCAGCAAGGCTTCAGAAAAGTTGGAAGTAACCGTGAATGGACTATGTATCCTATTGGCACTAATATAAGTTCAATGAGTGTTTTTTTTCTTCAGTTTAAACTGACATAGTGAATAAGTGGGTCGTTTTTGAAAGCACGCGTGCGATGGCCACGGCCACATTTTTCCACAAATGCCCATAGAAAATATGAAGTAGAGCGCGCGTGCCAGCGGCGTTTTATTGTTATCCGTGTTCCAACATTGGACAATTTTTTTTTTCGCCAATGGCACTATTAAAACAAACGTGGAATATATTTTTTTATATATTTCGCTTTATCAGGCCTAGGTTTAATGAAACTGGTATACACCGAAGGTTTGTCGAAATATTTTATTCGTATGAAAGGAAATGTCTGCTGAAAAACCAAAAATAAATAAACACGTTCATCACCTTCAAAAATGTGAGTTCGGAATCTTTTGACGATGCGTGAGTCAATGTTGAGGGAGATGCACAGAATGCAAAAATCCGTCTACCTTATCTTTAGTATATCTAATGTTATCCTACTCAGGTTAGGAACAGAACGATTTTTTCTATAAGAGAGTTTGGCATAGAGACAATTTCCGCCTCAAGGTACGCTGGTGTTTCAAATAGGTCCTTTTTAAGTTGGGGGTAGATAGGGAAACTTTCATTATTTGTGTTTTAAAATTTTGGTTTGGTTGGATTGAACGTAGCTTCCATCAAAGGGGATTGTTCGATACTATTATCACGTTTACGTAAAGCAATTNGATAGGGAAACTTTCATTATTTGTGTTTTAAAATTTTGGTTTGGTTGGATTGAACGTAGCTTCCATCAAAGGGGATTGTTCGATACTATTATCACGTTTACGTAAAGCAATTGAGTAATACAATATTTAGCTAGATTCAGTTTTACAACATATGTTAAACAACATGTGGACATATAACATGAAATTTTTAGCCTAATACAAATAATGAAGTTTGTCCCTTACTTAGGTTCATACACAATGTCGCTACTAGGCCACCTGAGTTATACAGGTTGGTGGCCAGTAGTTTATATAGTTAAATTATTTAGGTGCAGACTAAGGACACCTGAGGTTGTTGTGTTAGGGGTAAACAAATACTCGTATTCTCCGTTATTTAACACACCAGGATTTTATTGATCTGAAGGTCACATTGTTATTACACACACTGGCGAGACTGAGCCGCCCTGCAAGTCGTTTGCCTGAAGGGCTGGTGGGCTGAATACTATGCGTCGGGGAAGGTTGTTGAAGGGTGACGTTTCTCTACTAATCTGTGACTGCGGCTTTTGGTGAGTTGTCTTCGTTGGTAGCTGGTGAGTTGGGTGGCCCTGATTCAGGCCCTCGGAATGGCTCTCGTTGGCGTGCTGTACTAAGTTGGCTTTTTCCTGCGGCTTTGACGGTCTCTCTCTGAAATCCGGGATTGGTTTCCCGTGACTTTTACTTTCCCTGCGACTCCGGTTGGCGTTCCTGGTTGGAGAGTACATCCTCCTCGTCCTGCTTCCAGCCCGTGTTTCTGCATTCCTAACCACGGAAACTGCCACTACGTTTTCGGAAATGAACTCATAAGTTCTCGGTACTTTTACTGGGTTTGTCTCGGGAATTTACACATGAAGTTTCAGCTGTTCCTGGGTTCTCTCCTCGGTGACGTTATTATTGACTCACTGACTGACTGACTGCTTGTCTCGTCGCCATACGGCACACGTCTATGTCTTATCGGGGAATGGCACCTCTCGGAATGGGGCTGCCACTCGTTTCCGGGAATTTACTCATGTTCTTGTCACACGACTGATTACTCCGGTTTCTGATTCGCCTACCGTTTCGGCTGCATCTATCTCGTCTCACGGCTGTACCACCGAACAACTCCCATCTCGGCTGGCGATAATTGCTCCCGAACAACTGACTGTGAACAACTGATTACAACTGACTGCCTGGGCCGGGTCCGAACTCCGGCCCGTTGATACGACTGCATCTCGCCTGACTGCCTTCTCTGTCTGGCATCGTGGCTGCCGAACAACTCCTCGTCCACGACTGACTGCTCACGACTGCCGATGACAACTGCCCTCGTTTCTTCGCTGCTCCGGAATTTAACCCGCCTTCCAATATATTCAAATTGGCTGTCAGCAGTTTCTCCGAGGGAAAGCCCCTGTATACCTCGAGCGTTTTTTTTTGGTAGGATTCCTTGTCTCGTCAGCTGCGCACGCGCTCCAACTAGGGGGGAAGGGAGGGTGTGGAAAGCGTCTCAGGGGTTCCTGTGAGCTGTGTCGGCACTAATCTCGTCGGGGGTTCCCTTGATTCCTTCATCGAGGGCTTCTATCAGCTATTTTTCGGGATTTTCCCTGTTTTTCTCTCGCTTTGGTTCTTCTCCCGCATGTCCTTTATGGCGGGACTTCCCCCGAGGATACTTCTCGGGGTGTGGATACAGCGCAATTCCTACCCTCGTCACATGTCAACAATACAAATTAGAAAATAGTAACAATTAAATTTTTTTTCTGAAAATTGCCAATATTCCATTTGTTTACATCCAGGAAAAAATCCGGCACACATGCAGCACCAGTGCATTGAGAATTGAGATTCCCAACCTGAGTATAATAAACACTACAATAGGTCATGTTAATAGATAACAGGTAATAGGTAATGAATAGTAAATGTGACTGTTCGCCCAGACTCGACTCATTTCGGCTGTTTTCGTGTCAGTGCTGACACTGAGTGAGTGAGTACATATACATAAATGAAATGGCGAGGCATTTCCTTTGGGTGGGCGTACCGAATCGCTGATTCACCGCGCGAGGCTCAGGGGAACGGCCTTGCATCTGATTGGCTACTGCATGCTGCGTAAGGCCTACCTGTTGTCTGGGCAGCCGGCTGGCGAGTAAGTTACCAGGCACGGATTGGCGAACGGCCGCGGCTTTCCAACATGTCGCTGGTCGGTGACGCCATTTTGCTGGCCTGTGCGGCTGTAACTCGCGGTATAAGCAGCTGTTTCATCTATCGGGGCCTCCCTGTTTATCGCAAGCAGTTGTGTCTATCATAATAATTTATAAACTCTATGGAATATTTCAATGTAAATATTTTTTTTGTCAGGACAGAAATGAAAGTTGATGTTTTGTTGCCCATTCATAAATTTGATTATTGGAACACGAATGTGGTCTTTGAGAAGTGTCAAAGTCATTCAAAATCGCTGTAACTAGTCCTTTATTTACGATATTTATTCCTCAGTAAAGCAGCGTTTTAAACTACAGCGACAAGTCTGTATCTTTTTTAACAGATTGCTGGATTGAAAACATAGTCATAGTTTAAAATTCTGTGGGCAACAGAACTCATGCGAAGCTTATTTGTGCTATTTTCCCATGGCCATCGCAATGCATACTAATGGCCGGATGTGACCTTGAGGGATTTCAAATTGTTTTTTATAGGCTGTTCACGGTTAACTGAGCACTTTTTAAATAAAGTTTCGAAAAATGTAATTGCTCCTAACTGCATGTATTTTAATGGGTACACTAACTGGCGTGTCCCCAGCAAAGTTGGCAACATCGAAGGGAAAGTAGTTACATGCTTTAAAGTTGAATTAAAAGTGTTAGGTAAACCTTAGTGAATACTAGAATTATATATTTTGCTTTCTTTTTTTTAAAATGCTTATAAGCGTAAGGATGAGCCAATTTTAAAATGTTTTCCTCTCTAATACTGCCACCGTTTCATCTGACCGGCGCGTGAATAAAGTGATCAGGGCCATGTCAATGTTGGTGGAAGAATACACAATGTGCATACAAGTATATGTTTAACAGGGCCATCAGAAGTGCTCAGTTTGCCGTGAACATGCAGCGTATACGAGGGATTCCCTTAAGCACTGCATGGTAACAGGTAGTGGTGAACAAGATGGCGACCGTGTTGGCGCGGGCTCGGCTGACTTCGGCAGTTTCCGCGCGGGGTGCTGAGTTTGCGCGGGCTCGGCTGACTTCGATAGTTTCCTTGCGGGCTGCTGAGTTTGCGCGGGCTCGGCTGACTTCGGCAGTTTCCGCGCGGGGTGCTGAGTTTGCGCGGGCTCGGCTGACTTCGGCAGTTTCCGCGCGGACTGCTGAGTTTGCGCGGGCTCGGCTGACTTCGGTGGTTTCCGCGCGGGGTGCAGAGTTAGCGCAGGCTCGGCTGACTTAGGCAGTTTCCGCGCGGGCTTCTGANCGGGCTCAGCTGACTTCGGCAGTTTCCGCGCGGGCAGCTGAGTTTGCGCGGGCTCGGCTGACTTCGGCAGCTTCCGCGCGGGGTGCTGAGTTTGCACTGTGTGGTTGCAGGTACTACGAGACGGGGTCGATCAGGCCGCGCGCCATCGGCGGCTCCAAGCCCAGGGTGGCGACCGCGGAGGTCGTAAACAAGATCTCGCAGTACAAGCGCGAGTGCCCGTCCATCTTTGCCTGGGAGATCCGCGACCGGCTGCTGCAGGAGGGCGTCTGCACCAACGACAACATACCGAGCGTGAGTACACATTACCTCTTCACGCCGCGTCTCCTTTTAAGGGCATTAAGGGAAGTATGAAAGACATATACCACCAATGTTAAATTTAATCATTCACATCCCTTTTTCTCTGTAANCACAGCATATATATATATATATATATATATATATATATATATATATATATATATATAACTTGTACGCTCAGTGATATATTTTCATGAAGATCCAATTAGTATAAAGCAAAAATAGATTTTAAATAATAATATTACTGTTATATTTTTTCAATAAGTTTTAATTTTTTATGGTAAAATTATTAATCTCGCCACCACCACTGTAGACTGACATTACCACAATAATGTAATAAACAAGTGGTAAAAATTTCAAAGTCTTATAACTGAAGCCGTTACCGAGATAATGTGAAACCTATGCAAGCAAATGTAATTTTTCAGAAATCACAGTAAAAAAAAATAACTTATTCATGGAGACACCACTCAAAAACCTCTAGCACTGTAAACCTTATCTCTTTGAGTACCATCCAGATATTGTAGCAACCAATGAACGTATTCTTTGCAACGCACTTTTAAGCTTTAATTCAAGACTAACCACAAACTTCTCGAGCAAATAGTTCCTGAGTTATTACATTTTAACTGAACAAGTGTTCACGAATACAGAAAAATTGCTCGTGCAGTACTATAATACAAATAATATTAAGAATACTCTTATTCAGTTAACATTGATGAGATGTATACAACATTAAACAGAAATATCCAAATAGTAATATGTCATAAAAGAAAGTTTTTTCACCAAAATTACCTTTTATACTCTCTTCAAGCACCAAAAATAACTTTCTCTATTTTTATGGTATTTTATAATTCTGGGGTATTTTATCAAATAGTAGTCTGATGAAAGTAGGAAAAAAGGGGAAATTTTTTTTACGAAATTCAATCATACAAGTTATGGGAATTTCTAATTTATATGTTTGTCATACAGTTCAAATTAAATGTTAATGTGGTTAGAATAAGATAAATAAGTTCCATGGGAATTCTTAAAGTAGTTCAACCACAATTTTATATTAAATTTTAAAATAAAATTTATATTTAAAACAATTAGAAGATAAATCCTAATATCAGGTGAACAAAATGCAAGACTTCCAATAAATGTCTTCCTGGTGTTCCTAAGATTTCAAGAAACACTCCAATTGAAATCAAACATTGAGCTAGTATAACTAAATTTGTATGGCACAGAATTAGAAGTTAAAGGTGCTGATTATTCTACACCAAAAAAGTAGGTGAAAGTTTTTTTATTTTAACTTATTCAGCGTTTTCATTAAGTTTTATGATTATTATATCACAAAACTGTGAAATATATTCAAAATATAAAACAAATGTAGGCACTTGAGCAGCCATAACAGGGGCAGACAATCCATAAGCCAGGTGAAACTGCTGCTGTCCCTTGAAGAGGTGTGGACGGGCACATCAACTGGCATTGCACAGATGGCGAAGTTATCTTATGCAGTCTCATCACGCCATAGTTTGTTATAGGCTGTTCAAGGTCAATAAAACATTTTTCAAATCAACCTTTGAAAAATGTCGGTGCCCCTACCTCCATAACGGGCACAGTGACCGTTCTCTGATTTTTTGAAACACTACTAGTTTTGCATGTGTGTTTATGGTTTTTCAAAGTTTATTTTTTAATCTGTGTATATAGGCCTAAAATTAACTCAGAAACAACAACGCAATATGATTGTAGAAGTAACATAGACAAACCAAGCCATCATGTAGTTGTACTCTCGCAAATTATTTTTATCTGTATGCCAACTTTCACAAGTCAGACAGTATTCTTTATGAACACATCGATTTTACATTTGTGAAAATTTTGCTTGTAACTTGTAGACTTGTAATTTTATGAAATGGACCCTGGTCAGCCAGCCACAGGCGAGATCCTCTGAGGCTTGCCGTATATTGTCCTTGTCTTCAGTTCAGTGTTGGAGGACCCTGGAGGACCGTACTGTCATGTACGATGAAACGTCGTCGGTTCTGACAGACATCACGGAGTCACTCAGCCCGGAACCCAACGCGCCAATGTTGACAGTGGACACGAAAGCCTGCGGTATTCTTGCAATTCTCGGCTTCACCGCTTTTGCATAAATTCTTCGTTTTTGCGTCTTAATTTCGGATTCGTAGTAATTACTGGCGACGCACGATTATGGTAAATTTACATTTTACGAGTTCTTTAATATTTTTGTGCGTAATTTTAAGTGTGTGTTATCTGCTTGTTGTGAAAAGTCGAGAACTTATAAATAAAATAATCGCATAGCTTCCAAATTTTATATAAAATATGTTAAAAGTACTGAGTAATTTCACAGCAAACTCGGACGAAAAATTCAGAATACGGTGAACCTCCACCTTAAAATGCCCGCCTACCTGGAGTTATTTTTCGCACCTGAGGCTTGGAAGCGATAAGGGTGACACTGCCACGCGAATCAAGTGCATCATCGCCACTGAGCGCAAGGCTCTGAACTGGCGTGCAGTGTTCTTGGCGTGTACATATGGGACTTAATACTGTATTCCTGTCGAAAAGTCAATATGAAGGTTTAATGCAGGACCCTCGATTGTTATTATATGTATCTAACACGTATATTTTAAAATACAGTTCTTTGAAGAAAAAAAATTATCCACATTGGAGTACACCGAAATGATGTTCCTAATGGGCGTGACATTTTGAAAGCACTCAGCAGGTCTCATCAGAAGTGTGTTCCTTTAGTATATCAAAACACCAGACGTACGTTTAATAGTTTTAGTGGGAAAACGTGAGTTTGAAACACCCTGAAACTCAGTTCACGCGCAAAGTAGGAAGACCCCTTAGGCTAATGTTTTTGTGTTTGGTCGCAATACATGCCACAAAGAGTTCGGCCCACCATTACCTTGCTGTTTAACACAGCTGTTTCTGACATCGCTATAGATTGCAGCTACCAGCTCTGGTGCTTGTCGTGGCCTCGAAGTAAACCGCAGAAAAAGAAAGAGTGCACGCTACACATTTAGTTTAAATTTTAAAATGTAGTCAAATAACTCAAAAAACCATTTTGTAAGAAAATCACTTCATCCGCCCAACCGAAGCAACACACGATGAAATATTTGTACAATTGCATATAAAAACGTATTTATCACAATTTTGTTTCTTAACTAGGTAGGTTAAAATTACAAACTTTATTTGATAGCTGTAAATATTATTTATCGAAAAAATAAAAATAAACACTAGTAGAATGATTAATGGGGACTTGGCGCAAGGGGCTGGGAGCTCGGAGCGTCGGGGCTGTTCGTGCTCTGTCATTCCGGTCTTCCAGCTGCCATCTTGTCCGCCATCATGGATCAATTTGACCTTGACCTTAGTCTTTGAACTTTAACGCCCAATATATGCCTAAAAATTATATTTTAAAAATATTAACAAATTATTTAAAAAATATTTACAATTATTAAAATACGTATTTTAAAAAATTTAATTTCTGGGGGGGGGGGCACTACACTCTCCTCCACACATACTCATTTCACCATATTGGTAGGTGCAGTCCACAATCTTGGTATGTGTCACATACATACGAGTATATATACAGCCATTACGACTATACTTTTGTTATTTTAACGTGGCACTCAAAGCCATTACGGCCATTCCGCGTCCCGGACGCCCTCTCGGCAGGGGAGAAAGATCACGCCTTCTCATCGCAGGTGTTCCAGCTTTTCACCTGAGGTAACCAAAACCGTAGCCCCATCTTGATACACAAGTTCCAACAGGAACACCCTACCGCGTGGCCTGAGACCCTCGTACTCAGATAACCAAGCGTGTGGTCTGGCCGGAGCACTATCCGGACCCCTAACGTCTTTCCAGGACGCTACCGGAGCAGGTGCCTGCTCACCGCTCGGCCCTTCTTTAAGAGGGGGAATCTCTCCAGACCTCCTCCAGCATACGGAGTTAACCACTGCCAGCACGAGTCCAACCTCTGTGATCGGAAATCAGAGAGAACCTCTGATGGGGCCAACTCGATCAGCCCGTGCTCCCACTTATTTTCCATGGCACTAGTGGTTTATCCATGCCCGATCGTCACTCCGTTATGTTCCACAGGCAGACAGATGCGGTGGGACTCCAAAAGTGCGGTTTCAGTCATTATCAAATCCGAAGGTCCATCGCAAGTTGAGTAACACCAAAGAGTCCACTAGGGACTCAAAGGCCCCAAAGCTGTGGAGGGCCTTCTGTTCTCGTCACTGTCTCACCGTTCTCACCCATCCAACCAGCAGAACCGGAGCGCTGCCATCGGACACTTCACCATTACCATCAAAATTAATTTCATCTCACATTGTAAATTTTCTTGTGTTGGGCGCCAACGGCCTGAATGCCAAGTGGTCCAACACCCCGCCAAGGGGTCGGGCCTAGGCACCAGCTATCGTTCCAAGCCACCNAAGTGGTCCAACACCCCGCCAAGGGGTCGGGCCTAGGCACCAGCTATCGTTCCAAGCCACCGCGGCAGATACCCCTATCCAGCCACGAGGAAGCTGGTATCCAATAGGGAATGGGCGGTGGAGCTTAATCAACAGAAACAGAGGAGGCACGAGTAGCCTTGTGTCGCCTTGGGTGTCGAGAGTCTATAAGAGACGCTTCAGACACCCTTTCTAGAGACCCATACGGTGAAAGGCTTGCTTACTATAGCATGGTACAGCAACACCACCTCAGACGCCCAACCACCTCCCCCACACTTAAGTAACCTCCCCCGGTATGCGTCACAGCCACCGTCCGCCATTTCGGTCGGTGCAGTCGGCAATCTTGGTAGGTGCAGTCCGCCATCTTGGCAAGCTTCACGGCCACCGTCCGCCATCTTGGTTTTATGTTTGTCCTTTGTTTATACATTACTGGTGCTTTCCCCAGAACCGCACCCAGAAGACGCCTGACCCCCTCCACTCCTCCCATCCAATATATTTAATTGACCAATTGCCCCACCCCTGATTTTCACTGACTAATTGCTCATCCACTTCCATTATATTTCATTGCCACGCCAATTTTTTTCATTGGCTGATTACTCGGGTGTATTCGGAAACCATTGTTCTACCAATTATTATGTTCCTTCCACCCCCTTCCAATATATTTAATTACTACGCCAATTTTTCTCACTGGCCAACTACTCGGGTGTTTTCAGAAACCTTCGTTCCGACCAATCAGTGACCTACTTAAATCGCGAGAGCAGACTATTTTTCCTCCTTACAAAACTCTTTATAAGAGGCACCCTGAGCCCCCTCAGGAAATCAGTCATTTTTCTCGCCCTTATAAATGTACGCGTGTTGTCCGAGTGGCCATAAAATATTTCAGCTATTTTAGCATTTGGAAGGGTGCGCTCACTTGGTGCCTTTGACAAACGGGACGAGTTACCGTACCCGCCGAAAGGATTTCTCCTGGTCTAAGCACCTTATGAAATTTCGACCGTATTCAAGTATTTGCCAACCTACCTGCAGCAGGACGAAGACATACGGGACTGCCTCCCTTGCAAGGAGTGTTTCGAGAGCTGTACCACCTCGGTTCACGACACACCGTACTGCAGGGGTTGGTGCAAGGCCCGCCAAGCAGCCCTCGCGATGTATGTGGCCGTGGAAGATAACGTCTCTGTTGAAGACGCCCTTCCCGTATAAGACGCCATCGCCGTAGAAGATGACGTCCCCGTGCAAGCTATTTACTCGCAAGCTGTACCCGTGGAAGATGTTCCCTTACAATAATTTTACTGGTAAGCAATACTCGGCGAGGAAACCAACCCAGAACACAGGTGCCCGATGTATATGGACCTCGATGAAGTTTTAAATAACTTTATAAAAAATCTGTGAAACTCGGCGTGTGCATGGGAACATAATTTTTTTTATATAACAAAAATTGTATGAAATGTTTTGCAACATCCAAGGTTCACGGTCGTTGTACTCGTACATCATCAAGGAGATTGACATCTCGTACAGTGATGAAGATGAGAAAACCAAAATTTTCACTTTTTTTACCGCTGTGTCCGTGAAAGCACATAGTCCCCACCGTGCAACGGGCGTACCGCCTATAGACGTATGAAACGCTTAAACTAAAGTGGGACGAGGGAAATATTCTGTATGAGGAAATTCCGACAATGCTGGACTCTGCAATAATTCCCTATTATCCTGTGTATGTGTTTGGAAGACACCAAAAGTCGGCCATACGTAATGCGTGCCCCATCGGAACGATCTTTGTAGACATTCACAAGCATTGCCGCTATCCGCCGTTTCGGCATCTCGTCGAGACATATGCCCCAAGACTTCACGAGTGCAAAAATCATATTGCTGTGTCCTTTGCAACGCCGAAGCCTTAAGATTGTAGATTTAGATAACCCATGTTAATTAAAAAAATATATGAGGAACCCATTGTACATTTATAGAATATATTACATGCGTAATGCCCTCCAAGACTCAGCCAGAGTTAAAGTTGGNTATTACATGCGTAATGCCCTCCAAGACTCAGCCAGAGTTAAAGTTGGCACTACGTGCCATATTCACCACTTGGCAGCCGTGCATAAGATGCAATTTGCTCTTCCTGCTGATCACGCAGCGGGTGGGCGAACGGGCCACCTGAAGCCTTGGAAAGGAGGGGAGCAACTCGCCTACAGCGGTGGCTTCATGCTAGCTACGTTAAATTTATTATTCCAACAGAGATCCTATGCTTATTCATTTATCATGTAAAACTTTAATATGTTGTAAAAAGAATTCACGAATGCGTATTTATCATACAAACTTTAATATGCCAGAAAAAGAAACATAATTTTGTCNGCACTACGTGCCATATTCACCACTTGGCAGCCGTGCATAAGATGCAATTTGCTCTTCCTGCTGATCACGCAGCGGGCGGGCATGGGGGCCACCTGAAGCCTTGGAAAGGAGGGGAGCAACTCGCCTACAGCGGTGGCTTCATGCTAGCTACGTTAAATTTATTATTCCAACAGAGATCCTATGCTTATTCATTTATCATGTAAAACTTTAATACGTTGTAAAAAGAATTCACGAATGCGTATTTATCATACAAACTTTAATATGCCAGAAAAAGAAACATAATTTTGTCNCGTTGTAAAAAGAATTCACGAATGCGTATTTATCATACAAACTTTAATATGCCAGAAAAAGAAACATAATTTTGTCTTTAGACCATTCGAGAATACACACAAGTGCACACTGACAGGTTCGACACTCCAAAAAAATAAACATGTTACCCTACTGATTAAAAAAATATACACATTACCATACTAATTTTTAAAAAATAGATATAAAATACTGTTTATGCGAAAACAGATATAACACACTGATGGGACAAACAGAACAAACTGATGAAACAAATTATACCCGTTACCATACTGATTTGTAAAAAAAAGACAAAACATTCCTTAAAAAAATTAAACTTCTGTCACATATATTCCAAACACCTTTAAAACAAAATTAAAGCAAGCGTTCAGGGAAAATTTAATGTATAGAAGACACTGCATCATCCGTCCATAATCAGCTTCATGTTAGTTAAAAGGGTTGGAATATTTCGCACATGAAACATAAATTATACAGTAAATATTTATTTTCTCAATCACATCAACATACATAATTTTTTTTTAATGTTATCGTTACTACACACAAAAAAAACATGCATACACCAAGTTTTGAATATATATGTGTACGAAATGCCACACAGATTTACTCTAACTTTAAACATTTAGATAATTAATCTCGCACCTATGCGTGCATACACAACAGCCCGCAAGCGNACAGATTTACTCTAACTTTAAACATTTAGATAATTAATCTCGCACCTATGCGTGCATACACAACAGCCCGCAAGCGTTGGAGGGACAACAATGACAGATACGAAAGAACGAGCTCCTCAGCTCACATGTGACAATTTATTATATTACAATTATGTATTTACATTAAATGAAACATTTAGCAGGGTTTTTATGCCAAAATGTCATTCTCGCCGATCCAGGAGTCATCGCGTTTGGAGTGTCCCAGCAACCGCACGTACACGCGACCATTATGTCGTTTCGGCACCATCTCCACAAAATAAACGTCTGGAAACTGCGTAGGCCAAATCTCTTCGGTGTAAAATTCGCCAATGATGGCTTCGCCACGTAGGTCCTTGAGTAGTACGAGTGTCGTATACGCACCACCTTGTACAACTCCACAGACCAGTTCTGACGGAAGCCTTTCTGGAAAACACACCCTCTTTTTTTAAATCCGGACCAAGTCACCGATATTGGCTTAGGCTGAATTGGGTTCCCTCCTCTTCGAAAAAACATACACGGTCCAAGTGAGGGTGTCGTTTTTTACGTCTTTGGGCTTCATGCGATTGGTAGAATGAAAGATAGAATTGTATTCGCGAACGAGTTTTGGGAGTATATCAAACCACTTGTATTTTCCATTCGCTGTGAAATGTCTCTACAGTTAAGATTTGAGCGTCCTGTGAAAACGCTCGACAATGCTGGGCTTGAGCCCAGAGAATGTAGAGTAATAATTTATGCCATAATTTTTTATCGGTGAAAGAAACGTTGCATTAAAATATTCTTTACCATCGTCTGTGTGGAGATTTTTCGTTATGCGTCCTTTGCGCAACGCATCTACCACGGCTTTCGTGACGTCGCGCGCATTCTTCGACTTTAGCACTGAGCAGCCTGACCCAGGCATACTCGGGAAAAGTATCGATTATGGTTAGAATGTAGCGGCGACCTTTAATCACACGAGCTTATTCTTGCATTTCGAACAGGTTGATTGGAAAGTATCGTCCAGCCCTTTCATGACGTATTTTCTGCGGGGGTAATTTATCCTAGCGTATTTGTGCAACTCGTCAGCAACTGAATACTTGCTCATTTCGAAATGAAGCCAGTCTCCGCGAGTTCTTCGATGATGGAAATTATTTCGTTCGTGAGCGCGCGGTTTCCTGCTGCCTGCGAAGAAATCAGAAGTCTCAGTCTATTTACTAACACATTAGGATCATCCCAATACTGATAGTCGATTTTTTCTCCGTTCTCCAATTTCTGAGTCGAACCCGAACCACTCATTTCACGTACTCTAGGGAACAGTCCGACTATAATGGGGAATTTTTCGTGCGCCATGTCTTTAAATAGATGTGATGCAGTACTGTCAGAGCAGGAAGCGATGCATTGAGATAGAAGAGTGCACACATCGGGCCCGTGCTCTAGTGTTCGTTTCCGTTCTCTCACACGCATCAAATCGATCAGGGGCAAATCGTCTTCGTCGCTAGTGATTCCGCCTTCGTATTCAGGAAATTCCGGTCTTCTTTTCCGTTTACGCGTCGGGGTCGGTTCTTCCACCTGGATTTCACGATTGATTTCAACATGGGCATCGTCCCGTACGCGGGTTTTTTTTTCTAATTTCGTCTAGCCGGTGGCTAATAGGTTTGATTTTCGACGGCTATTCTGTTATTTTTCTCGGATAAGTATGTGGTCTGTACCATCTCGATAGCTCGCTGAAGCGCGCTCACCAATTAGGTTCGGTTATCCATCGTTCACAGAATGGAAAAGGCGTTTCGTACATGTGTATATATATATATATACACATGTCTTTTTGTAGGAAATCATTCACGATTTTCTGAAATTGCTTTTTCGATATTTTTGAGCTATCCGATACATGTATCCAATATCTTCTTGCTGTGCCTTGCAACATCAGTTTTCGCAACCAGTTTGGAAATTAATACATTTGGTAGATCCTTCAATTCTTCTCGTCTCTACACATTCGATACATTGATGAGGTCGATTATCCATGCATCCACAGTCGCTATGCGTTTATCGACCAGAACCAAAACTTCAACCACTATATTTTTCACACTTTCCAATTTTCGACCGATAAGGAACAAATTTTCTCTGCGTGCAGTGTTGAAGCGATTTGGCCACGTTCAAGGTCATCCTGACGATCGATGCTGCCAAATTTGGAAATGCTTCCGTGACTCATGGTTGCGTTAGTAAAATAAACTGATCGAACCCACGCCTGTACCTGCCTTTGTGTAGCGAGCAATCCTTTGTGATTACCAATATACCGAAGTTGTCTTTGCAGCACAAAGAACACATATCTTTGAATTCTGCAAATGTCATGTCTATATTTACGTGATCGTCGTAAACGTGTCGTAAATAATTGTCGTCCATGCGGAATAAAACGAGGAAATTCACATTGTCGCGAAGCAGTTGTTTGGGTTCACGGGAATAAGTTTGACTGAGGTACAGGCAGTCCACGTTCGTGTGCCGTCCCATGCTAAAGTATTCTTGAATACAAGTTTGTTTTTCGCAGGCAATGTCATCGAAGACAAACATCGAGTTTGGCAGAGTTTCGTTCGGAGGCACCACTTTCTCGTTTTCGCTGCAGGGGAAATAAACCACGCTATCCACGACCTACAGTACTCGTGCCAATTGCCAGTATTTCGGTTGCTGGAGCGATTTTGAATAAACGTACACATTCTCGAACCAAAGAACATTCGGCTCTTCCAGAAGGCTCAGTAGGACGCATGTTTTTCCATGCCCGGACGGCCCAAAAATCAGGCTTCGCATGCTATTAGGCAACAGGGTACCATGACGTGATTCATGCTCGGTTTCGGCATCTTCCCCGATGATACGCACGGGGAGACTAATTTCCTGCTCAATTACCTCCATTATACTGAAACAAAACTGTATAAAAGAAGAATATTTATGGTTTACTCGCTCAGTTTAATTCAATGTTCCGTAAGGCGAAGACGGTGAAATCCGGCCATAGGTTCATCGATTCAGTCAGCAATAATCGCCCGTTCGAACTTTACATTCCAGGATATACGTTCTTCGCACCGGGAACAGGACTAGCTGTAAGGCTTTCACGCAAAGAGACGGGCATAAACGCCCTGGTCGAAGCGTGCAAGCAGCACGACATCGCCTATTCCCAGTACAAGGATCTGCGAGCTAGGAACCAGGCAGACAAGATACGTGCACAGAAGGCAGACGAAATAAGAAAATCGCCAGCCGCCGGGTTCGGAGAAAAAGTAGCCACCTGGGGCGTATCCAACATCATGAAAGCCAAGGTTAAACTAGGCATGTGTCTATGTGTAACGAAAAGGCAATCGCAGCGCCCTCAAAGGACCAAGAAGAATGGGAAGGACAAGGTAGCAGGGTTCCTGCTCACACTGATACCTGCAATCGGTGCTCTGGCCGGTATCGCCAGGGCAGTCACGAATATTGTAAGCGCCGTGAAGCGGGCTTCGAACGATCGAAAACAGGTAGAGGATACCCACCTCCATAACCGAAAATTGGAAGCTAATGACATGAGGGAAAATAACTGCAAAGGGCTCTACATACGTCACCAGTATCGGGAAGAGGAGGATCAACTGCTTGATGGGAGTGGGGGGTGGAAGGGGGAATAGGAAAAACTCGAATAAGGAAATCAAAGTGAAACTTCCTAGACGCCCACTGACGAACGTGGATTTGGAACTGTTTGCGTGCAAATTGAAAATACCTCATTTTCGTGGACTGTTTACGAGAGATGCGTTACCCCCTAAACCCAAGAGACAGGACGGTGCCATAATCAATCTGGACACGACAGGCGGGCCCGGTACGCACTAGATGGCCTACGTATTAAAGGGTAAACACGCAGACTATTGTGATATTTGGGGATTTGTGTTCTCCGCCTGAATTGCGTGAGTATTTGAAATATACCGAACTAACGTACAATTACGAAACGGAACAGATGTCTAACACGTGGAACTGTGGACACTTGTGTCAGCGATTTTTAAGCAATCGAGATTTCCAGTGATAACCTGAAAAAAAAATCTACATAATAGGTGTGTGAACCGTACCGATATCATCAGTATGTCGGTGTCTATTATTCTGAGTGGTCAAACATCCAAACTNCAGCGATTTTTAAGCAATCGAGATTTCCAGTGATAACCTGAAAAAAATCTATATAATAGGTGTGTGAACCGTACCGATATCATCAGTATGTCGGTGTCTATTATTCTGAGTGGTCAAACATCCAAACTGCGGGCCAGATTTTACCCTCCCTTAGAAAAGGAAGGGTAATGGTGTGTGGGGCCAGTGGATTTTCAAACTTGTAACTCCATATCCAACATCGAGAAAAATAAAATTTAATTTTTCGGTGTTCGGTTATGGGGGCAGCGAAGAAAATCGTAATTCCCGCTGGCGATACGAGCTGAATGATATGGAATATTTCATAAAGGAATCGCTGCCTCATGACATTGCACCTGAAAATGCAGAGTTTCTCCACCTCCTCGGTTCAAAAGTANATCCGAAGTGCAAGGGAATTCAAACACCTGGAAGGCCGAAATGTTTTGCACTGCAGGTGTAGATTTCACGGAACCCGACACGGTCGGGCCCATGCTGGGGTTCGAAGCCAGCGTGTAAGAAGCAGGAAAAAAACATGTATCGTCCAGTGCGGCCAACATCTTTCCGGTCAATGTCATACAATTAAACTGTAATTTGGCAAGTTGCGGTTACGTGAATGGGAAACCGAGCAGCACTATTTACGAGTTCGCCCTTACCATAGGTCCTGGATATAAAATCGTAGGATGTGCAAAAACGCTCATTTACGTTCCGATCGTCGCACAGAGCATCCACGAAGTAGCCGTTTCGATCGTAGACCAAAACGACGAACTGATAAATTTCTGGAACGAAGAAATCACTTTGCGCCTGCACCTGAAACGATGGGACTTAATTTCGCTGGGAAAACCAAAATGTATAAATGCGTGCGGTACATCGAACCCGAGATCAGTAAGCCACGAGGACTCGTTGCGCTAACACCTGAAAATGCAGAGTTTCTCCACCTCCTCGGTTCAAAAGTAAATCGCCATGGTGGATGAAATCCTTCACATGGATCAACGCCTAGAATTCGACGATAAATTTGATAAAATCGAAATGCACTGTTACGAGCCTTATCTTGTCGGGCCTTTCACTCTTGGAATGGGGGTTCGAATTACTATACAGCGTCAAGACATTTACACCTTGCNTTGGAATGGGGGTTCGAATTACTATACAGCGTCAAGACATTTACACCTTGCCTAGTCAGTCCTTTGTGCGCATAAGAGGTAGGCTAACGAAGGCAGATGGGACCCACCCAACCACCAACAAGTTGATTCGAAATGGGATTATGCACCTTTTCGAACGCATAATGTACGAGATAAATGGCGTCGCGGTCGACCAGTCACGATATGTAGGCATACCTTCGTCGATAAAAAATTACCTATCGCTCACGCCCAACCATCTCTCTGCAGCCAAGATGGCAAGCTGGGGAATCGAAGATGACTACAGTGTTCCCACTTACGCTGATGGCAGGTTCGAAGTATGCGTTCCGCTCTCCTTGCCACTGGGATTCGCCGAAGATTATAATAAAATAATAATAGGAGCGAGGAAGGAGCTGGTGATTACGCTGGCCACATTGCATTTGGATGCCGTGTTGGGAGTCGGAGAAAACACGCAGGTTGTCTCTGTTACTTTGAACACCGTAGAATGGTTTGTTCCTCACGTGACCCCGAGCACCGGCGAACGTGTCAAGCTGTTCAATTATGCCAAGAAAAAAAAAGTGATCGAAATAGCATTCAGAAGTCAGAGTCTGGTCACCTACTCGGCCCTGTCAGCTGCCACACAAAATCACTGGGTCGTAAAAACGTCTTGAAGCACAGAAAAACCGCACTACATCATACTGGCGCTTCAGACGAACAAACAGCATAGTATCGGAGCAGAAAATTCTACGTTCGACTATTGAAAAGTCGAAAACGTAAAGAAATTTTTGAATAGCGAAAGCTACCCGTATATCGACCCGAACATTACGTTCGACCAAGAAGGTTTTCCTTTGCCGTATTATATGTATTCGCAATTCCAATCATCGCATTACGGACGCGAGGCGCATCACATCCTGAGTCCCGAAAATTTCCGAGACATGGCACCTTTGCTGGTGTTCGATACATCGAAGCAGAACGAGCGCGTGCAAAATGGCACGGTCGACTGCCGGATCGAAATAATCATCAAGGAAAAGATCCCCCTCGAATGCCGCAGCCTACTGCTTGATACTCCACGACAGGATATTTCAGTAGGATTGATTTTTCCGGCCTGGTAAAAATTATCAGTTAATTAGGCACGTAAATACGCTTAGATAGGGTGCTCACGTTTCAGTCGTAAACATTGTACTCTAACTTGCAAGGTTTATGGAGCCAAGAAGACTTCGTTCTCAAGGAAATCGCAGTCACGGATTGTCACGGCGTGAATCGAGCCCGCAACTTCCAGCCTCCGTATCCGTGGAAACTGTTGGACGAAAAGAGCGAGTAAACAAACACCTGGTTGACCGAGTACTACCACGGACTGTGCTGGGACGAAGGCAAGATTCCGTATCATCAAGTGGGAGACGTGCTAAGCGACTTGCTGATGCAGTACCCGCGAGGACCGATTTATGTGGCGGGGCCCGAGCAGAAAAAATGGCTGAGCAATTTTTGCATAAACGAATTGGAAATAATCAACGTGCAGGAAGATCATGGGTGTCCCTCCCTTCTTAAAATTACGAAAGAAACGGATCGGAGTTGTTTGGTGAACGCTTCGATAAACGCCCGGTTACTTTACGAGTGGTATGCTCATTTCATGGAGATATAAACACAGTTATATATCTCATAGCGTAAACATTATTTTTATTTTGTATGCCAGTCAGCGTTAGAGAAGAGCTTGCAGACGTGATTTCTCACGATGCAGAGTCAGAGAAAAAAATGCAGTTATGTTCCGGTGTAGATGCAAAATTAACTTCAATAGTTGCTGCCAACACCTGCTGCAAGTTCTATGCGTGATCTTAAGCTGGATGAAATGCCAAGATATCTGATCACACTATAGCCACGTGTATAGATGACGTCATTCTACAATGCGAAAAAAAAGTAAATAAATTGAACCAAAAAATTAATTAGTCGCCCAGTCGAGCACAAATCACAGTGGCAGCTAGTGACACCATTTCATCCGGAGAACCTATACGTCTTATCATATCTAGATGACTCTACTAAAATCACCTATTCGTTTTGCGAGTCTGGATCACTACATACCTACGAAGAAAAATGTGATGGATGGGATCACTGGTTATAAACTGTGACTCCGGGTGATTGCGAGCCTACTCAATAACTAATAACTTGCTGTACACCTGGGAGACGACTCTTCCAGCAACCGTGGACCAGGTTATGGAATTTGCAGCAACTTTGTGTCGAGGCAAGGTCGACCCTCCTCCTACGACCACTGAAATTTACGCCCCTGACTGCTCCACTCAGGTCTGCGTACGTCGGCAAAATAACGCCAGCGAGGCTTCGACTCGAACGGCCGCCAACTAAACGCCGAAGGTCGTGCCACAGCCACCGTGTTGACACCTCGATGCATAAGAATTCTAGGGAACCTGCATCGAACTGTGAAGCGTGCCCATGCAAACGCCCACGTGTGACGTCGCCTGTTGCTGCCAACATGGGTTCGTCCTCGACCGACTTTAACTTGGTAGAAGGCACTTTGGACATTCCCATTCTACTGCGTCAGATCGAACGTCAAAAACTGCTAATAATTTTTTACATACATTTTTTGGTTCGCACATTAGATTTTTAAAGAGACTCAAATTTTACGTGCGTTTGTAATTTTTTAATTTGTGTAAACAAAACGTACCTGTTTAAAAAATGAATTATCTGTATATAATAAATTAAGTGTAGAAAAAATAAAAATCAGTGAAAATTTTACTTATGGAATTGGCTTACGTGAACATGCAGTGCCGAAAGAGCAAGGAGTACTCTTGCCCCGAANTTACTTATGGAATTGGCTTACGTGAACATGCAGTGCCGAAAGAGCAAGGAGTACTCTTGCCCCGAACGTATACGGACTTCGAGCGGGCGAAGGAAACAGGAAAAGCTTGCGAGGAGTAATTATGTCACCCTGTCCCACGCGCGCTGCAAGCTGATCAAAATATTGCCATGCTGGGTCCAAAACGAGTTTCCTGGCGGCTAGTTGCGTTTCCGATCTCATACATGATTAGCTGTTCTCCCGGATCGATATCAAAGCTGATGGCCAGTGCAGTTCCTCAGGTATCCTCTCTAAGCCAATCCTGGGAGCTGCAACGTAGCTGTTACGGCGGGGAAAAACTCCTACTCCATTTATTAGCCTTTGGCCGTCCCCCACTCCATTACTTTGTTATTGCTCATTGATAGAATGTAGTTGGTAAAATATTAACACTTTAATGCTTTACATATAAACATATAAATAAATATAAATTTATATATATATATGTAAAGAAAAATAATAACGTTAACTTATTTAAGAGTTATGACTACCTAGCAATACAATTGAAAATAAAGGTGTTTTTTATTTTCACAAGTACAGATATATGAGGAAGGAGAGGCAGNACTACCTAGCAATACAATTGAAAATAAAGGTGTTTTTTATTTTCACAAGTACAGATATATGAGGAAGGAGAGGCAGGCTGTGGTGGGGGTATGCAGAGCATTATAGGACGTGGATGGGCACTCGCTTTTAAACTTTAGTTTCGGCGTCGATGCGCCATAGTTGTATTGGTATTGAAGACTCCGTGCTGTGGCTACTTTAAGGAAATTAGCAGACATCTTCGTAGTGTCGTCGATTGATTTCTGGTCCGAGAGTGATGAGGCTCTCCTAATTAAAATGTGGGGGAATTATTCGAAATGATGGGTGCCTCTGCATCTATCGCCTCAGGGGCGATGTGACGCTGCATCATAGGATACCGTGGTAGAATCTGGCGCTGCACTTATGGCAACAGTAGGCATCGCGACGGAGACCCCCTTTCCGGAGCACCCAGACGACACCTGTCCGGTGCTGCCAGACACCACTCTTCCAGGGCTCCCAGACGCCGCCCTTTCGCGGCTATGCGGCAACATAACTGAAGGTTCCCTGCAGCTGGAAGCTGGCTACGTACCGCAGCTGGAAGACTTTCTTCCAACGATGTGATGGACTAAGTGTCGGTACAGTACTCTCCAGTCTCTGATATTGCTTACACAAATGCTGAAAGATGCCTTTGCTGTGAAGACACGTGGTCTCCGCTGCCTCTAGATGCTAACCCACCCTCCTATCGGTCTGGCGGGAATGAGATTCACCAGTGTTTAAATAATTAAATAACTCTGAAAGCATTTTACGTGCATTACGTAACTATGTTGCCATTTACACCTCGCACTGACTAACTGCGTGCGTGTTCTTACGGACGTGAAATGTTACATGGAAGGATTTGTACTAGGTTTTCTACCATCCTAGAGTCTGCATCTACATTAGACATTTATATAAATGTAAAAATGTGATTTTAGAGACACGAATTTTTTTTCTCCTATACTTGCGAACCAAGCATTTTTACCTAATATTTGGTGTAATATTTATGTGTGGTTTTTGAGTTAAATATAGCGTAATGTTATTTAAATTCTTACTGTGTGTATGTTCAGTAATTTAATTTTTCTCAATGTCAAAAAGTAAGGTTTTTTTTCCTTTATTTGGAATAAATGTTGAATACTCTTCTTTATATAGTTATTTGCTAAATATTTCACACAAGTTATTTTTTGTAATAGNACTTCTTACTGTGTGTATGTTCAGTAATTTAATTTTTCTCAATGTCAAAAAGTAAGGTTTTTTTTTTCCTTTCTTTGGAATAAATGTTGAATACTCTTCTTTATATAGTTATTTGCTAAATATTTCACACAAGTTATTTTTTGTAATAGTAAAACAAAAAAAAGCTAATAATGAGCAGCAAATTTTAGAGTATAGTTTTAATATTGTAGGTAAATAAATCAAGCCTGATTATTATGTAATAGGAGTCACTGTTATGGAATATTGTACGAACTTGTCCCTTCTCCATGGGAAAAGCAAGCACAACGACTTCTTACTCGCCGTTGCCAACTCAGCAAAGATGTCACTATTTTTTAATTCATTTTGGTTATGCAGTAAATATTATGATTTATTAACAAAACAAATGTAATTGAAAGTTTCGTTAAAAAAAATTAAATAATATTTCAATGTTAATAACAATATAAAACGTTTGTTGCAAATATTTTTTTTATGCGCAGACAGGCATGTTAAACCTGTGGTTATTTTTCGAAAGTTTGTTTCAAAAAGTGGGGAGAACCGTGAATGGACTATAGCATCCACGCTTCGACGACCTGGCGCTTTTCATCCTTCAGCAGCTTGGCTGTTTCACGTTCGGGAGGTCGTGTGTTCGACGCTAGTAAATTGTAAAGAAAGTGGATTTTCTTATGTGGTTTCAGAGGCCACGGTGGCGCAGTGGCTAGAGCACTCGCTTCTCACCAAGGCGAAACGAGTCCGAATCCCGGTGGGGTCGCTCTTGGATTTTCGTACTCGGGAATTGTGCCGTGTGATGCCGCTGGTTGATGGGTTTTCTTGGAGATCTTCCATGTTTCCCGCCCTTTCATTCCGGCGCTCCTCCATACCTCGCTTCACTCTCATCGGCTCTCAAGACCTTGATGTTAGGAGCCGCCCAAATCTCTGCGATCTCCTAAATGGTTTCAGAATCCCACTTCAGGACTCCTAACATTAACATCGCCAATCCTCATCCGTTAAACTAAAAATAACATTGTTATTACGTTTTGAGGTTTTGAGGCCCCCTTCCTCGATTATCTGTCACGCTATATAAGGAAATTCTCGAAATGCGATAGTCATATTCCGTTGCTTCTAGGGACACCCCCTTGATATGGAAATTTTCTTATGATAATACTGTCTGCCCCTTTCCCTTTTATTCTCCGCATTCTTTCGTTCTCCAATCCCTGACGAAGTCAGCTCACATCTACAGCGGGATAGCGACAAGATTCTCCTTTACGATAGTCAACCCTCCCTTTAGCACACCCGTCCATACGGGGCTAGTGTGTGGGACTGAGGCACGTGAGCACATGATTCATAAGGTCAACAAGTGCACGTGCACTAAATGTATCGTAGTCTCTAAGCGTAAGTGACTTAAATAACATTCACGTGCGACGTGCAACTATGGAATTTCCGCAGCAACCGTGGAGTGTTGTTAGTAGGAAGACTACAGCAAAGATCATTGTAGTCCTCTGCAATTTTTTTTGTAAATGTTCAGTTAGGTGATGTTTATAAATGACAGCCTAAAAGTGTCGTTTCTTTTTGGCTGTATTAAAAGGATCCAAACCAAATACTACTACAGTAGACCTAAAAAAAAATAGATTAGAAGTTTTATCCGGAATTAGTCTGAAGGGTTTTTTTTTCGAAGCGTTTGAAAACATATTGAAGAGACATTCAGTATTCTCCTTTGAAAATGTGTATTTCAAACTCACTACACTGCAATTTGCTGGCCAGATACAAAGGCGTACTAAACCGCAATATTTTGCAGAATTACACGTGGATTACACGTGGATTACACGTGGATTACACGTGGATTACATTAACAGTAAGTTTTTCTGTGCAGCGTAAGAGTTGTTTTCTGAACCAAAGTCACCTAAAGAAACATATCTATGTTCGTATGTTCATACGAAAACATATATTGTTAAAATTCTCTTTATTTAAAAACTACAGATTCTATATTATGGTAGCGAGAATGTAAAAATTTTGCCTTTCTTATTTTAAGTTAAACTTAAGTCGACGATATAAAAGAGCGCAGTGGCCAATCAGAAAATATTACTAAGTTAGCTCATGTGATAATGCTTAGCATTCTCGTGCTCCTGATTGTTTAGTCTACAATAACGTGAAAGCGTATTGGTGCGTATTATGTGGTCTCAATGCAGATATAACATATGAATACGAGATAACCAACTTGTATATTANCCTAAAAGTGTCGTTTCTTTTTGGCTGTATTAAAAGGATCCAAACCAAATACTACTACAGTAGACCTAAAAAAAAAATAGATTAGAAGTTTTATCCGGAATTAGTCTGAAGGGTTTTTTTTCGTAGCGTTTGAAAACATATTGAAGAGACATTCAGTATTCTCCTTTGAAAATGTGTATTTCAAACTCACTACACTGCAATTTGCTGGCCAGATACAAAGGCAGATACAAAGGCGTACTAAACCGCAATATTTTGCAGAATTACGCGTGGATTACACGTGGATTACACGTGGATTACACGTGGATTACATAAACAGTAAGTTTTTCTGTGCAGCGTAGGAGTTGTTTTCTGAACCAAAGTCACCTAAAAAAACATATCTATGTTCGTATGTTCATACGATAACATATATTGTTAAAATTCTCTTTATTTAAAAACTACAGATTCTATATTATGCTAGCGAGAATGTAAAAATTTTGCCTTTCTTATTTTAAGTTAAACTTAAGTCGACGATATAAAAGAGCGCAGTGGCCAATCAGAAAATATTACTAAGTTAGCTCATGTGATAATGCTTAGCATTCTCGTGCTCCTGATTGTTTAGTCCACAATAACGTGGAAGCGTATTGGTGCGTATTATGTGGTCTCAATGCAGATATAACATATGAATACGAGATAACCAACTTGTATATTAGGGTTATATCCCCGTATCCATTTTTCATTCTTGGAACGATGGTGGTATTTCCCAGGTATTTCCCATATACACGATGATTTTTTTCCCATAGGATATAAAAATGTATAGCATTCATGATAAGTTAAGATATTTGCACAGTACTGTTTTCACAAAATATCGCGAAAATTCTTTACTATCAGGATTCAGTAAGTCGTGACGAATAAGGTTGTCCTAACTGGCAAGCAAATTTTAACAAAAAGACAGCCACTTTTATTGATCTTGAAGTCTTAAAATAACGTTGATAGTTAAATAGTGAGATGTTAGTAAACTATTTCGTTAGTGTAATGTAATTTTTCATAAAAATGAGTACCAGGCTAATAACGCTATTTGTGTATTACGATTCTTAGAGTAATATATTTTTTTTTACATACATGTGTGTATTTCACGGCGTCAGGGTATGGGAAAGAAACATGTGAGTGACAAGGAAGAAATGATTATAGTGAGTTCAGCATAAATACGTGGCAGTCTTGTTATATTTGTGAAAGTCTTTGAAAAATATATCCAGTCTTTCGTTGACTAGATACAGTAACGAGGACGAAAAGGAAGATAGTTAGCAGAAGTCCAGTAATCTGATGTAGTAAGTTACTTTGAAATTTGTCTTTTTTATTTGCGGTGTGGTGACTATCTTACTAATTTAATTGTTAAGTTCGGTAATCGCCATTGTGGAAGCGTGAGAACCACTTAACTCATGAGGTGAATGTGCGAGTTGATTATCAAAAATTGACCTCAAATTTCATCTGCTCTTGTTCTATAGACACAGTATACAAACTTAAAGCATTGAAACTTCATAAAAATAGCCGAAGCACCATTTTTATGACTGGAACTGGAAAAATATGGCCATATGCAAACCTAAACAAACAAAAATAAATATTTAAAAAAATATATTTCTTTGCTGTTTACATCCGAATGTGTGTCAATATATTAGAATTTTATGTATATATTCGTTCACTGTAATACAAGAAAATAGCTGTTTCATGCTTTAGTCATGATAATATAGCTGATCAGAACGTCATTGCAGGCCAGGATTAAATTTTATTTTAAAGGGCATTTTTTAATATATATATATATATATATATTAGGCCCTTTTTTATATTTCTGGGCAGCAGTACTAAATTTGTAGACATTTTTTACAATATAATTAAGATAAAATATTTAATATTGCATAATTTTCGTTCTTGCATATCAGATTCAATTCACACGCCGTACAAATAAACACACTACACATTGAGGGAAAAAAATGATTAATAGAGAATAAAATAATTACTGCAAAAAATTCCATGATCTACATTTATAACGCACACTTAAGTTTTCTATACGTAAATCTACTTTTTGTACGTTTTTTACTTCAGACAAATAAACTTTGACATTCCTTTGTTTAGATATTGTAATAATTTTCTTTTCTGGCAAAAGCAGTGAAGTTAATACGACACGAAATTTTGCGAATACTGCGAGTACAAGTAACAAAAATGTTGTTAGCTGGAAATGAAATTACATTTAATGTAATGACAATAATGTGTAATACGGTGTTATTTTCTGTATATCTCCTTTGATATAAAATACAGAGGTAGTCTTTTCAAACATTCACCATAAAAAAAATCCTGGTTAACTTTCTGAAATGCAATGGGAGTTTTCAACATGTCAGTTTTATGTAAACAACAAACACTTATCAAGCTGCAAATTAATTTTCAGCATGGCTACTTTACAAAGTTTGAAACTTCAGTATGCATTTGACTCTCTTGTGAGCAAATGTAGTAAAGATACCATGTGTGTATACACTGATGTGATAAAATTGCAAATGATTTATTAGAGCGTTGAATTAAGGGTACTGGTAAAAAAACATTGTTTTATATTTGTACAAAATACGGTTTAACTTGTAGGCATTACTGAGAAGTAGAAGTTTTATTTCCTCGAGTACAATAAATTAGACGACATAAATTATGGTATAATGACATCAAAATAGCAATCTTAATGTTTTTTGGGACGAACAAATAATAAAAACTTACTCTCTGAATTGAGATAATTCATATTCAAATGAGATATATTCAGTTACTTAAAAAAAAAATCACGTTTCGAAATGTTTTCGCAATTTAAAAATTGTCTGGAAATACTGACGGTTTTTCATATATTTGATTTGTAGCAGTCTAGGGTTTTTTGTACAATACATTTTGCTAATCATACCTTGAAATGAATCAAAGTATGTTCTTTCAGCCACCCTTGTTAAATCTCCTATAAATGTTATCGTTTATTTTATTTGTTCATCCCAAAAGCACTAAAATTCTGATTTTAACATGCCTTAATGAAAAAACTATGCGATATAAATATTTTTTATGTGAGGAAAGAATACTTGCTATTATTGTCTATATGTTGAATATTATTTCGTGCAAATTTAAAATAATGAACCTTCTGACGACCAACACCTTTAAGGGGGTAGTATCCATTCCAACTTAGATTGAATTTTGTTCCGGCGTAGCTAACTTTTCAAATAACATATTTGAAAACGAGGGCTGTCAGGACATATGGCATATCTTAACATATATTTTTAACTCCACTATATTTTACCCTTATCGTTCTTTGTTGCATATGTAACAGTAAAAAATATCAACTCATTATTTATTAATTTTCAGCTAGACATGAGCAAATAATGACTGAAATCTGTCCGTTTTCGTTTCGGGAGTTTTTTAAATTAGTTCTGTTATGTAAAAATAAGGTTTGAATTTTAATATTAAATTTTAACGATCATTTGTGACGCGATACAAATAAATCCAAAATGCTAAGAATATCGCCACCTTACGTACGTATAGACCATTCGCGGTTACTTCCAACTTTTCTGAAGTCCTGCTATAGTTATAGTTTCAGGATATTCCTCCGCCTCATGCAAAAAGAGCTTAACCAAGTCTAGAATATTACACCAAAGGGACAGCGCACCGCGTTAGTGCGCACTCAGTGTAATATTTTGCATAAGAACTATTTCTTATACTGTTAAAAATTTACGTATATTCACGGACACTTTTACGGAAATGTACAGTAAGTACACGAAAACGCAATCCATAAAGACGAAGAACGGAGATGGGCTCCGTAAATACAACATAAGGAGAGTCTCCGTATTTCCTATTCCTTTCAGGTTCCGGTAACGAACAATGTCGAGTCTACACGAAGCTTTCTTCGCCACTGTAACCAGAAAATTAGCTTCTGCAGCAGTTACGACATCCACGCCATTTATACATATTCCATCAAACATAAAAAACAAAATTTTAATCAGGCGTCTGTAACATTTAGCAACACGTAAAGTACACAGACTTTAGTATACACTAAAAAAAAGGTGCTTAAATCGTTACATAAAATACCACAATTATGCCTTCAATGGTACAAGAAGAATGCAGGTGAACGGTTAGAAAAACCGGAAGTACAGAAAACTAACGAGAAAATTTACGAAAATGTTCCGTAAATTCACGGAAAGTTCTGTGACATTTACGGAAAATCCGTTTTGGAAAATCAACATGTCCGTAATTCTACGGAGTGTTTACGAAGATTCGGGAGAATTTTTTAACACCACTTTTCCGTAAAATGTGTGAGAATATTTTTAACAGTGTACTTGGCATTACAAACACACCTATTTACTCCCGGCGTTTATTCAAATTAGTTATAAATTAAGAAATAAATTTTTAGATAAAATGTAAGTAAATGTTTAATTTAATAAAAAAATAAAGTTATTTCATGTTAACGCAAATAATTACACATTTAAGCAACAACCGAGCGCTTCATACATGCGGTGATTTTTCAAATGTTCGATTCCAAAATTGAGAAGAAATCGCGACTACACTGTACATATAAATGAAACGAGTCCCCCTGCGTCTCGACGCACGCAGCTCGCGAAGCAAACTGCGAGTCTTCCCCCCGGGCCACTAGTCGAGACGCAGATACTCCGGGGGTCCAAAGGCACGTCCCAACAACGAGGCCGCCTGCTGTAACTAAACAAGTAAATCGCGCAAACCTGCCGTGTTTCCTCTCTATTTGAGCTCCCCCCCCCC
>NQII01000583.1:538669-564207 GCA_002778355.1 Clitarchus hookeri | reverse complement strand
CCCCTTTCCATCGCCAGGCACCCTCCTCCGCCTTACTCCTCTTAAACTCGTGCCTTCTAGCTGCTTCGGATTCTTTTATCAACGTTGCCATGGAAATTTGCATCCGACATCCAATAATGGCGAGATACACCCTCCGCGCGTCTAACGCCCCCCCTCCGCGTCGCACCCTCCTCGCATCGCCAACACAGTTTATTGTCAGAAGGGCGCGGCCCGGCGGCTGGAGAGAGGGAAGGAGGGAGGGGGTAAGAGAGACGTAATGCATGGCGGAAACTTCAAATTGAAGTTTTAAAAGTCAGGTTAAAGAGGGTGGGAAGAAAGCGAGAGCGGTTGCTTATGACGCTGCACGCAGCGATAAGAGAAATGGGAAAACGCGAAGGGGTGAGGGGGGTTGCAGGGTTAACGGGGGTCGGAAAGGGGAGGGGGGTTGAAAAATGGGTAAGGCGAGGAGCGAATACTTCAGAACAGTTAAGTTGGTGCGCGAGGGAGGGGAGGGAAGGGGTGTGTTCGGCAGTGGCTTGGGACAGATTACGAAGAATCCGCCACGCCGCGAACGCCAAGTGCCGCCAAGCAGTGACGGATAAATAAAATAAACGCCGTAAGACTTTGTTCCCTCAGATGGGAGAGGAAGTCAACTGCTTTGACTTGCGCGTCAGACTTGTGACTGCAGCTAGCCCGATGGATGAACGTGATGTGTTGATAGATATAGTATAGTATATTCGTGGTTTCTTGACGCTTTTTGAATCAAACCTTTGAAAACACATCCCATGACGTGTTCGGTGGCTTCCTAAATATGTCATGTTATCACAAGCGTTTTGTACTAATGTCAACATAAAAGTTCTTCATGTTTGGTTAAATTAAACTTGTACTTTTGTTTTGTCTATAAATTACAATATTTCATTTATAACCAAAATGAATAAATACAGAGAGAACATATGTGTGTTGGTAATTCTTANTCTATAAATTACAATATTTCATTTATAACCAAAATGAATAAATACAGAGAGAACATATGTGTGTTGGTAATTCTTAATAAGAAATCTTTCTTATGCAAGGTATTATTACACTGAGCGCTCACGAAATTCAGTGCGTTGTCCCTATGGTGTAATTTCCTATACTTGGTTAATTTTTGTTTTCACAAGATAGAGGAATATCNTCTATAAATTACAATATTTCATTTATAACCAAAATGAATAAATACAGAGAGAACATATGTGTGTTGGTAATTCTTACTAAGAAATCGTTCTTATGCAAGGTATTATTACACTGAGCGCTCACGAATTCAGTGCGTTGTCCCTATGGTGTAATTTCCTATACTTGGTTAATTTTTGTTTTCACAAGATAGAGGAATATCCTGGAAGTAAACATTTAACAGGGCTTCAGAAAAGTTGTAAGTAACAGTGAATGTGTTATATGTAGTAGCTAAGTAGGACGTAACGTTTCGTCGACAGCGAGGTCGTTAGAGACGGAGCAAGTTGCTCCGGCAAGCAGAAACCGCAATGAAATCGGTCATGGCCTGTGGTGAAGAACCATCCCAGCATTAGTCTATGGAGTGGTTTCGGAAAACCGTGGATTCGAACCCTGGTCCTCCCGAATACGAGTCAGAAGGTTTACCGCACTGTGTCACTGTTGTGGTGTAATTTCACAGCAAAGAAACATCGCCTAGTCAAAATAGGTTTTCAATTGCATTTTAAGATATGCGGCTTTCCTTAGCGAGATCGGTTTTAAAAACCGAATCTAAAGAACACAAGTATGAGGGGGCCGATCCATATTAAGAAATCTTGGACTTACGTTGTGTGACTCTCAGGCTAGAGGACTAGGTTTTCCGTCCCACGGGTTACGCTCTAATTTTCCTTTATTATTTTAATATAATTTTACAAAAATTTATTTGAAATTAGTTACCGAGATTATTTTTGTAAAGCTACAAATATATTATATAAAATTTTACCAGATGTTTTTAGTAAATTGCTTTAAACCAGTGAAAAAATTTTTCGTTCAAATCAGTACACTCCTACTGAGTAATCCAGAGACAAAGTTTGTTGTAATTTATTCGCGGTTAACCGAACAGTTTTTGAAACTAAAATTAGAAAAAAAAATACCCCTGCCGTTTGTTGCACATATATTAAAGGAGATATTATCCGGCAGGAAGATATGAAAAAATCAGTTCACGGTAAAAATTATTTATTAACGTTTTTGAGAATATTTTATGTTTTGGTGATATTAAACCAATGACAACTTAATGAAATACCTTATCATTTGAAAAGTAACATCCACCGTGTCTTTTTTTGTGTAAATACTAGAATTAAAACTTAGTTTCATCATTAGTACAAATTTAGAAAAATTATTTTAATATGAAGTTTGGTTTCAGTTAAAGTGTTTTGAAGTCACAGTTACTACATACTTGTTACAGTTTGTTTGATATTTGACAGTTGGCTAACATGCGGTAAGGGTTTCACTTCTAGCTGATTTTACTTTAGATTTTATACCTGAAGTTAAAACTGAATTTTACGGGCACCGCGCAACAAATTTCCAAGAAGTATCCTTCATGAAACAACGCGGCATTTATAGGAAGAGAATTTGGATGTTCATCTGGGGTATCTCCGCCCATGCTGCTTTGAGGCGCAACCAAAGTTCATCCGTTGTGGCTACGGGTGCTCTGTGGAAGGCCAGTCGTCAACCGATGATGGACCAAACGTTTTCGATGGGCGATATATCTAGTGAACGCACAGTCAGACGAAGTACTGTGGCATGGTGATCATCCAGGAACCTTCGGGTGGTGTCTGCCAAATGCGGCCGCGCGTTGTCCTGTTGGTACAGAGCCCCCCAGGCTTTCCTCGACAACAACAGTCTCCAACACCTCCGTGGCGAAACGTTTACTGGTCATTATACCAGCGGTGCGGACTGGGCGCGAGCAGGACTATAATCCGACGGCACCCTATATCATAACTCCAGGCACTGGGCCGGTGTGATGGTGCGTGCATAATGCATGAGTCGGTCAAGCGTGCGCCGCGGTGACGCCAGACACGGATGCGACCGTCGTGGTGCTGCGAGCAGACGTCGGAGAAGACGATGTAAGTAGTATAGAAATGTTGGTCCCGGCACACAGGACCCAGGGTCCGGAGCCAAAGCCAACCGGCTATGACGTCACAGGCGAAGGTCGCGCTAGGTGGTCGCCATGTTGTGACGTCCCCAGACCGCCATCTTGGACGTAGGTAGCCTAAATGTTGATACGTGACCTTGACCCTTGGTAACCTTGACCTTTAACACAAGAAATAAAACAAATAGTTTAAAAAATCTCAAAATCGAAGACAATTCTAAAAATCTAGGAATATATAATGTTTCACCACCCTACTCCTCACTCACCCCTCCACCCTTACCAGCACCCCCCGCCCCTCAACACACCCACCCAATAAAAAGTAATCGGAAAAATTTTAAAATTCGAGGAACATTATGTTACCCCACCTTGTATGCTGTTCATGGCAAAGTGAGCACTTTTGAAAGCGCTCTCATTTGGAATAATAGTCATTCAACATATTTTATTTTAGCCTTAGACGTAAACTTCCGAGTTCGGTGGAATTTATACACTGTGTTTATTACTTACATGACAATATTTATTTAAAAAGGTGGTTAAAGTATAATAAATAGATTAAAGAAAAAAGTAACTAGGGCCTCAAAAGGTTTCACTTTACTGTGAGCAGCCTATACCCCAACTCACACATTCACCCTTACTAACATCCTACGCCCCTCATCACTACCCTCCCAATAATAAAAAACCGCAAAAATCTGAAAAAATCTAAAAATTAGGAACATACCATTAACATCACACTTCCCTCCCCAACTTAACATAACCAACACCCCTCACTCCTCACACACAACCACCCATTCAACAAAAATCTAGAGAGGTTAAAAAAAAAATCGAAAAATTAATTCTAAAAATCGAGGAACATATAACATTATCTCATACTCCCTTCCCGCTCACCCCACCACCTTAAGCAACACCTCCATACCTCATAACCACCCTCCCAATAATACAAAATTGAAAAAATCGCTAAAATATTGAGACAATTTTTTTTTTTAAAGGAGCATATAACGTAGCACAATCCTACCCTCCCGCTCACATAACCATCCTAGCCAACACTCCCGAACCTCAACACCACCCTCCTAGTAATAGAAAATCGAAAAAATTCTACAACCGGGGAGCAAATAACGTTACCCAATCCTCCCCTACTCGAACCCAATACCTAAACAACACCCCTTTCCACTCACCAACCCAACTCCAAATCATAAAAAATCGGGAAAAATTCGAAAAGCAATTGTAAAAATCAACAAAAAAAATTACATTGATGATTTTGAACACGTTGGTTGTTGGTGACCTTGACATGTAACCCAATAACCTTGAACTCGAAATATTGCAAAAAAAAAAATGTAAAAAATCGAAATAAATTCGTAAAAATTTAGGAACATAATACATTACTGGCTACGACGCCCATGTTGGATGCCGGTGACCTTGACCGCCACCCCAATGACTTTGAAGATGAAAGATAGAGTAAAAAAATGTAAAAAAATATATTAAAACCATACAAAACTACGAACATATTACATTTATGACTCTATTCCCATCTTGAATTTTGGCCAGCTTAACCCCAATAACCTTAAACTCTAAAAATCTAAACAAAAAATCAAAAGATCTAAAAAAAAGAAAAAACCCACATGTAAATTACACACCTTATGGAAGAAACCAAGTTGGATGCGTGTAACACTAAGGGTTCGATTCATGTAAAGACGGCAGAGCACAGCCACTCCCTGGCATGACCATCAGCAGCCGACTGAACTCCCAACTCTGTATTTCATTGGCTATTATAGCCGACCTATCTTCCGACCCCTAAAGCGAATTATTGACTTTACATAACACACTTATCCCACCCCCACCCATGCCCATACCTCCATTACACCACTCGTCACTCCACTTCCCTCGTCATACACTCACCATAGCACGACAAACCCTCCCTCCCCCTCCTTTAACATCCACATAAGCCATCAACCCACCACCCGACTCTACCCTCTCCCATTAACTCGTCATAGCTAGTTCCCCTCACCATCCACCCTCACCATCCACCCTCGCCATCACCAACCACACGATGTTACNTCAATTCCGAAATCACTTTCGCTGACCTAACCCCAACCGATTCCTGAACAGACTGACTCGACCCAAGACTAATTCCGCCCAATATTAACTCTTCCCAAGACTAACTCCACCCAATATTGACTCTACCCAAGACTAAATCCACCCAATATTGACTCTACCCAAGACTAAATCCACCCAATATTGACTCTACCCAAGATTGACTTCAGCCAATATTTACTCTACCCAACATTAACTTCACCCAAGATAGATTCCACCCATGTAGTCTGAAAGCAAAAAGATTAAGTGTTCATGTGGTGCAGATTGTTAGGCTATAAACATGAGAGTACGTGTTTGAGTCTTGGAACCGTGATAGTGTTTTCTTTCTTTTCTTTTAGTGAATATAATTTTTAAAGATTTTTTGCTGCTCTCTTTCTTCTTTCTCTCTTATTTACTGACCGCGATTATTTTACACAGCACAAATTTTCTTTGCAGTGTGACTGACATTACCACAAACACGTCTGCTGAACTGTCGTAACGACAATGCAAGGTTATTATAGTTATTACTATTATATATCTAACAAAAATTATGTTTGTGGCAAATGTACTTTACAGTGGTTCATATCTCAATACTTTTTTCTTCGCGGGAATAAATAATGTGTTCCAGCAAAGAAAGTGTTTTTAAAGTGTAAGGAAGGAAATTAGTATAGTATTAAAAGGGCTTTACTTAATAGATTTCAATGAGTTGTACCTATAGGCTACGTGAGTCACAGAAGCAACAGAAAACGTCATTGTTCCTTTCGAGGCAGTAGAACCAAATGAAAGAAAATCAACAATATTTCCGCCCGACCAGAATAATGAGACGAAGGAAAGCGGTCTGAAATGAGAGAAATCACGGCAGCAAGGAGGGACGCTGGTGTTTGAAAGGCGGGGAAAGAAACATCTTCGTTGACTCACGCGCGACTGAATTCGACGAGGGGAAGAAATCTCGAGTCACAAAATTATTCATCCATTGCACGAACAAAATTAGTTTTTGTTGCCAAACGGGATAGCTTATCAACAATTGTTTTGGCAGCTTAGAAGAATTCAGTCGCTTCTGTATCACTCTGTAGAAATTTAAAAAATTTACCCGGCTACGTTTTACAGAATTTTATATATTTATCAAAACAGTTTTTTTTTCAGCATGGTTGCTTTGTTCGATGACGATAAAAGTAGGTTCTGGGAATACAAAATTTTGTCTGAAAAGGTCAAACGAATAATCTAAGGCTGTATAGTTTTACTTTTATCATATTAAGTGTAGTCAAAGAGAAAAAAATCGTAAACAAATCTCATTTGTAGAGCTTGCCTGCGCATTTTCCTTCACAGGTAGAACTACAACTACACCGAAGAGCCAAAAAAACTGGTAAACCTGCCTAATATCGTGTATCCCCCCNATTTGGCTCTTTAGTGTATATGTTTGTAGTGAAATCTGTGGGTTTTCATCGCGTTTGAGGAAGTACCGCTATTGCAGATCTAGTTTGCATAGCACAGCGTAAAGGAGGTAAAACTGCAAGCTAGTCTAGCGTCTTTTCGCGAAGGAGAGCAATGGGGTACCAGGCGTGTGTGTGTGTGTCGCTCGCACCACTCCTCCNCGGACATCCAAATGTTATCGCTACCTCGGATATGCTTAGTCCGATATCTCGTGCGCCGACTATAACACCACGTTCAATCTCACTCAAATNTAGTCCGATATCTCGTGCGCCGACTATAACACCACGTTCAATCTCACTCAAATCTTGATAACCTGCTATTGTAGCAGCAGTTACCGATCTAGCTGCTGACCGCATCGCGTTACTCTGATTGGTTCCATACCTCCGTTATTTGCATACGCACGCCTGTGCCAGTTTTATTTGGCTCTTTAGTGTATATGTTTGTAGTGAAATCTGTGGGTTTTCATCGCGTTTGAGGAAGTACCGCTATTGCATATCTAGTTTGCATAGCACAGCGTAAAGGAGGTAAAACTGCAAGCGAGTCTAGCGTCTTTTCGCGAAGGAGAGCAATGGGGTACCAGGCGTGTGTGTGTGTGTCGCTCGCACCACTCCTCCGCGCCTGGGTCCTGAACCCGCAAAGCAGCTTCAGATACGTGGATGCGTTGAGTCGCGGGTCCACAGACAGACAGGCAGGCTGGCAGACCGCGCGTGCAAAGTGTTGCCGTATTACATAGTTTCTGGTGGCGTAATTGTCTCAAACACCGTGTGCCGCCAGGAGGGGAGCTCCGCTGGCGAATCGCTGATGTGGTTTATAAACTGTTATTGCTGTAATGTGCTTGTGATTCTTCGCCTGGCCTGGATACCAACGCGTCGCTGCTGTTCGCTAGGCTTGTCCGCCTTTACTGAATCATAACACCGTGCTGGAAAAGCGTAATTTTTTTTCGTAAATTATATTCTGAAATATATAATTCTCTGTTATTAATTTGTCACATTCGTTTTATAGAAGAAAAAAATTATAAATTGATGTACCCTTCTCAATAATGTCAATTGTAATACAAGGTTGCCATTGGTAATATTATAAATAAATGTTTTGCAGATTTTACAAGAAAACCCTTTGTAGTTTTATAAAGGATGTTCTTGGCAACTGTGTTCCTAAGGATTTTTCTTGTAAAAGTACAAAAAAAATAAATACACTTTTGCAAATTGCCATTAATTTCTGATAAATTCGGTCCTATTGCTGTTGGAGCCACAACTTTATTTGCGAGTTATGTCTGTACAGCAGGATGAGATAAAAAGCTAAACATTATTGTAACATTTTTACTAAAGTTTATATTCCAGGAAAAGTCGACCGGTGAAGCTCTAGCCTTGCCGGCAAAACCGAAAACAATAACTAGATGTCCATGAATATCACAAATTCTTTCAGAGGCAGACTAGACTTCAAGAACATATACTTGACTGTTCTTTTATGATTGTTCTAAAGTTGTTTGGACACGCCCTGAACGAATATTTAGCCATTAAGAAACAGGAAGAAACGGCGTGACCTTAAATAAATGTAAAAATCACTAGATTACATTTATGGTGTAACCAGAGTTCCTGGCGCCAATGGACCCGATCTCCGGCACTAGAGAAGGGATGCCTTAGCGATTGCGTGTAGTGTACATGTGCCAACGCAACAAGATGGTCCTTGGCGGTCAACTATTCAAGTATAGGCTAATCACGGTAAAGTGAGCACTTTTGAAAGCCCTCTCATTTGGAATGCTAGTTAATAACTATATTTTATTGTAGCGTTAGACGTTAACTTCCGAATGTGGTGGAATACAAACACTCTGTTTATTACTTACATGGCAATATTAATTTTAAAAAGAGGGTTAAATAATAACAAATCGTTTAAAGGAAATGTAATTAGGACCTCAAAAGTGCTCACTTTACCGTGAACAGCCTATGCTATACATAACCAACGCTGTTTAACTTGGAAATTATGGCNCCCCCCCCAAGTTTACCAATGTGGTATGGCGAAGGAACTATCGTGACCATCCCACGTGCAACGATATCAAATAAAATAGAAGCCTCTCATTACACCAGCAGGTAATGAAGAAAAAGTTGTGACCGAGTATGCACAGAACTGAGGAATGTAGGCTGCTGTCAAAAAAATTCGTGTAATCACAGACCTTTAACAATAACCCATGGAAGAAATGCGGGTGGGAGCGACGCAAGGGTTGATCAAGTCTGCATCATGTCCCCAACATTGACTCGCCTATCGCCAGTACAACTGCTAAAATCACATGGTCAGCAGTGAGGAAAGTGTTTGTTTAAAATTGAATTTTCAGCAGATCCGCCCTTTTACATGAATAACGTTTGCAGGATGATCCATTCCGTCATTAAAACGTGACTAATAACCTCACTGAAATGAATGTGGTTAAGGTTAATTCTATTCAGGTTAGGAACACAATTATTTTTCTTATGGGGAAGTTTGGCATAGAGAAAATTTCCGCCGCTATAGTGTTCCAAAGAGGAAACTTTTAATTTAAAATTTAAACTACGTGAATAATAAAAAAGAAAAATTTCAATTATTTAAGTAGTTATTTTATATTTCATTTATGATTATTGCAACTATTTTTTTAACTTATAAAATAGAAAACAATTAGGCACACAAACGACACTAGCGCTCACATAATGGCGAAACATTTTAGTTGCCAAACTAAAAGCATTGAGTTTTCCAATCTGAGAAGAATAAACCTTAATGTACTCTAGTTTGATCTCGTATAAACTACGATGCAAGCGTTGCCTTGAGTTATTGACGCGCATGCGCGAGGGGTGGGTGGGAGCCAGCGGCGACTAGAGACAATGTCGGGCGAGGGCGAAAATTTCCGGGCAGTATATCTCGCGACTCCGGTGTGCTAGCGCGATGATTTTGGTGACAAACGAAGGATCTCGTCTGCATCTGTCAATTTTACTGTAAAAAGTCAAGTACAGTATTTACATTTCGGCCCCGGGGCCGCAGTTGCACAGCGGCTAGGGCGCTCGGCTCCCACCAAGGCGAACCGAGATCGATTCCCGGCGGGGCCACTCCCGAATTTTCGCACATACGAATCGTGCCGGACGATGCTGCTAATCGGAGGGTTTTCTCGGTATCTCCCGTTTCCCCCGCCCTTGTATTCCGGCGCTGCACCATTCTCGCCTCGCCCCATTGGCTAGTAAGACCCCGATGTGAAGAGCCACCCAAGCGTCTGTAATCCACTCATTCCTGTCCCATATCCCATAGAAAATATTTTCCAAGGACTTGTTCTCGACAAAGCCACGCCCCGATTTTTTAGTTAAAGTTTATATGGAGTAAAATAAACAATTGGTGAAACCCTGGCCTTCGCTGGCAGGACAACAATAATAAATGGAGGACGTGCGGGTGAGAGCGAGGCAAGGGCTTGATGGAGTCGGAGTCAGCAGGCCGGTCGGCGAAGGTGCGGACGGGGTTGTTGGTGTTCGAGGCGGGTGGTTTGGGGTGCAGAAGGGGTGCGGGCGAAGGAGATACGAGACAGCGACATCGGGGCGCCCCCGGCCTCGCCATTTACGCGGGGGAGCCTCGGGACCGCCTGACGGCGTCATCCATAATGCATCGCGCGGCCACTCCGCAGAGTCTCCCCGGCCCGACGCCACCTCGTTTCACTTTCATCAAGCCCTCGCCGCCGTCCACGTTACGTGCAGCGGCGCCGCTTCCCTGTTGCGTCCTTGCCGACTTCATGCCCGCAGACTGTGGCAGCCCGAGAACATGTTGCCGCGCTTCTTATGAATCCGCTTCCGGTGCGCAACTCTGATACCGTTCGTGTGACAAACTACGTGTCATTCATATGTATAATTGTCTATACAGGATGTTTCGAAATCCATCTTACAACGCTCTAGGGCTGGTAGTACACGTTAAATGGAACAACTTTTGCTTATAGACACGGGTTCGGGAACGAATGGTTCCATCGCTAGTGAGCCTGTACCTTGGCCGCCACGTTCCCCAGATCTCACCAACGTGGACTTCCTTCTCTCGGACTGCATGAAGTTACTGGTGCACGAGACTCCCGTCAGTTCAGAAATTACCCTTATCGCGCGAATCCACGCCGCTGCCGCACACATTCAGCGGTGACTGAAGAAAGCAGGCTCCGTCGTTGTCGATTTAGCATCCGAGAATGTGGCCGCCATGTTGAACTGTATCCGTAACTTACAGTAAAACGTGTGAAGAGTGAAACATATTTCTTAAACAACAGTCACCACATTCCAACAAACTCCACAAAACTAAAACACCACCAACAATGTAAGGCAATTACTGCAAATGCTCACCTCCGTTTCCGGTAGTTATCGAACGAAATTACAACCAACTGCGCCACGGGAGGTCGGAACATTAACTGAAATACTAACTATTTCAACAGATTTATTTGTAATACATCTTATGGTCACCTGTTAGTACAATATATATTTTTTAACATAGTATTTATTATATGTAGCCTTTTCATGCCCGATTTAATTTATGATTTCAGGTGTTGCAAATTATAAATATTTTGCTGCCTCCTGTACCTAAGCCAGCACAGTATTCGTATCATCAACATAGCTCTTTGTTCCGCTATAATAGCATGAACCAATCATAACCTAAAACAGGTACACGTTTTGCGAATCAGTCACCACTGTGAAGATAATTGGACACTGAGCCGGGCAGTGTACAGTGCCAGCAAAAAAAAAATCCTTTCTGTATGTTATAGACACAATCGTGTGTACACTGGGTCTGAAAGGGTTCAGTGAAATATATACTTATACTAGAATACACGTCAATTATGCATATGGTCCTATATCCTCGTTTGTCTCTCCCTAATAATATTGCCTACTCTGATACCGAACGTCTGTTCCTTGTTCATATCTCACGGCTGATAGAGGCCAATGGAGGCATTCATTGTGCAAAGATCTGCTGAAAAGATTATACATTGACGTGCCAAGAGTCATAGGATATCGTGTACGCCCTCCTCTAGCCCAGCAAAGTGCAGCAACTGGTCGTGGAACGATTCTTAAGTGGACGAAACACACGTTGGGAGATGTTGACCCATGCCGTCTGGATAGCTACCCGCAGCTAACTGCAATTTTTAGGTACAGCACCTTGGGTGCGAATGAAACTCCGTACCACGTCCCATTAATGCTTGAAGGGGGATTCATATAGGGGGAACGAGGTTGCCACAGCAATCATTGATACTCTCCAGAACTCCCTCCAAACCAATACTGGACAACTTGGGCCGATAATACTGTGCATTATCGTACAGGAATATCCCATCGTCGTGAGGGTACGTGAAGTCCACGAAGGGCTGCAGTACAATGCAATGACCAGCTCACACTCACTCACGCAATGTCAGAGCACAACTGACACAGGCCTGGTCACTTCCAAAGACGTAATGGTGTGTTGGCACCACCGACCATCACTTTTACATGCTGCTTCCGCATGACTTTGGGCATGTCAGTGTAAGCTTCGTGTTTTTCAGCCGCACCGCTGCAAGGCAGTTTTTCTGCAGCGATCGTACTGGGGAAATACTTGCCGCATCTCTGTCGCGAGCAGGGCACACGCTCGTGATGAAGTGTCAAGGCGGCGAGTAAACATAATGTTTTCATGAAGTATCGCAAATTTTATGTTTTATTACCAAGTACAGCAATTTTTATTTTTATTTACAGGTATCAAAATAGCTTCTCGATACATCAGAGATATTTTTCGCTCCAGCTCCCGCCAAATGTGCCTGGTAATTTAAAACGTATTTCAATTTTAATTGCTTATTTTTATAGTTTTAAATACTAATTTGTTGTCATTTATATTTGCGGAATTTTTAAAGAGCGAGAGATCCCGACAGACTGGACTCGCATCAGGTAGGATACGACTCAGTTCCCTGTTCAAACATTCCTGATTTCAGTTTCCCGTGGGTTTCCCAAATCACTCTTCGCTCCTGCTTCACCGAGCAACTTATGTTTCTATTAATTCTACATCGATTAGACCTTAAGGGATTTACCTACATACCTTTTGCGTAAAAAACATAACGTTACGCCCTTGTACCTCACGTAGCCATAGATATGTTTTCCGGAACATGTCCGGCTCTCCGCACCTCCTCCCCTCTTGTACCAGATCCACCAAGGTATCACAGGAGACAACTTTCAGAGCCTAATTTCTTTGGACAGTCCGGTATTTCTACCTTAGAGTCATCTAGGAAAACATGCCCCTCCACTTGACTGCCCAACAGTCAAGTTTCACGGGTCTGAACGCCTTCCACCTATCATGGAAGATGGTTGACCTTACCATGGAATCAGTCTCATTTGTTACCATGTCCCGTCAGTCTGAAGTGATTCGCCGAACTCTGCTTAAAGGATGTGGGAATTAAATTATTTCAAATAAATTGATAAACTATTATTAGAAGATTTATATTTGGAAATAATCTTGGACAGTATCGTGCCGATCACCAGCGTTGGGTGAAATCGTGACGATGCCCAGGCATTGCATTTTTGGCGCTACAGCTGCTTTCCTCTGGGAAACTCTTCCGCACTAACCTCAACATCTACAGCCACCCACACCAGTGTGTAATATAGTTATTGCACTAAATGCTGTGTAGGTCAGTTAGACTTAGAAAATAGGCTATTTAAAACAAATCTGACAGAACTCGAAATCGTAAGAGGTGGTTTCAAAGCCAGGAGGCCGCATTTAGTAGGTGTTCTATCTCCAAGCAACAATTTGAACCGACATATTCTTTTCTCGATACCGATACTGTGAACCATGAAATATTTTCCCCTATTTAAAATTGCCATAAATAATTACCTATACCTATGGATAATCATAAACCAATCTCATGTTTGAAATGGCAGCGTATAGTACCCAGTATGATTTTGCCACAGTATCGGTAATGTAAACGTCTATTGTCGTTGACGTTAGTAGTGGTTCATTGCCTCCCTCATAACCATGCACAGCTGAATTAATTATATCGTCTTGCTAGAAGCAGTTTTGCGTATACGAATGCTAGAAACGTAGGAGCGATAAGTACTTCTCAGGCACGAGCATCACGTGTCTTATCGCCTTTATATGCAAGACGGTGAACTGGCATGCAGTTTTTTCCGTTGTCAACTTGTCTCTATTGAACTTTCAGCGCAGACCCTGTCATTTTACGATGTAGGTAATAATAAATATAAACGAGCGCTGAACGCTCCAACGGTACTGTAAATATTCTGCACCGGACTTCCGTAACTAGAAATGTCTCCAAAAAACGGCAATTTAAGCCATCCTCTCTTTCGAATATTATTATAAACATAAATATTAACAGAATATTATTATAAATAGAAAAAAACTATCTGAAAGTAGCACTAAGCAATGAAAATGTTCTTAAATCTTGTTTCTTAAAAATGTATTATTCAGAACTTTATTTTTTTTTTTATAATAGCTATACGGCAAAGCTCTGCACGTCATTTGGCGGCCTTGACAGACGGTAATAAAGAAACGCAGCATTCCAAACGTAGTGTGAGATTCTTATCACTGGGTAGGTACAATTATATGCATGTACCATACATGCAATAATAATAATGCCTTACTCATCAAAGTAAAAATATCTTAATTTAATAATATTTAATATTTGGATGAGAATTGCACTATTGAGTAGAGTGTATACACCCCACTTTTTTCAGCCAGGGTTAAAAGTAATTTCCGTAAGGTGAACACTATGTTTTGTTTTACGACTTGCTCGCAATCACAGCTTGCCGGCGATATGCACATTTCAATATCATTTCGAAACTTGTTGGCCGTGCGATATATCGCTCAGTGCAGCAAATCGATGGCGAAGTGTCAAAAAATAACGCTTATATTGATATCTAAAATATCAGCATCGCAAATATCGCATATCGCCAATACCGCTAATGTTTATAAAATCGCATATTGCTAATACGGCATATCGTGACCTGTTACACCATATCGCAGTGGCGACATTTCATAAATATTGTTTCGTGATCGATATAGCGCTACATCCCTGGAGCCCTCGCGCGCGCGCGCGGGTGTGTGAGACGTCTGGAGGAAGCGAAGATGGCAGACGGAGAGGAGCGACAGGGAGGGGGAGCGGGGCCTGTCAGCACTTTGTCCAGGAGTCCTGTGTAGGACCGCGACTGGAGTATGCCCGGGGAAGGGGGCTTTATCAGACTCTTCAGTGCCTGGCTCGCTGTGGAGAGGGTAGGGACGCCAGCGGTGTTTTCTTACCCGCGGCCCGGTCGGAGGTCCTCAAACGGTTGACATCGAGATGACGAAACTAGCTCTCGGCCGTCAATCGGCCGCCGTCACTCACCCGGGGAGCTGGCGTACAAACCAGGGTCCTCGACAACATCCCCTCCTCCCTCACCCCTGGGCCTCTTCTCGGACGTGGCTCCGCCGCTCCTGGAGGCTTACAACCCCGGTACCCTTTCTCGCCTTTCTTTCATCTCGAGCCATCAATACACCGCGCACGACGGAGATGGTATCTCCCGGACTGCGTCGTCCCAAGAGCCAGATCTAGTTTTCAAGTGCGTCAGATTTTCTTTTCCCACTTGTTCTCGACGGACCTTACATATGAACTGCCTGTCAAATCGTGTGAAATGTCGAGTAACACGCCACCACGTAACAAAGAAAGGTACCATGGTTCATCGACTCTGGTATATTTCTGTTACGAGTTCGTTTTTCATGGCCAGATGTTCATTCTCGCTAAGAAATGTCGACTCTGTCATTGTGTTATAAAACACATGTCAACATTCATAAGACAATGGCAATACCGGCATTTCTTTCTGGGAGTGGGAATTTGGTAATGGAACAGAAATAAAGTAGTAGCACACAGGCAAAGAAAATGTTCCTCCATATTGCGAAAGGATATTCGAGGTAGGCAGTTTCTCTTGTCCTTGCACTCCGTCGCTGCTCCTTCCTCACCTCACTTAGCCTTTGCCAGCGCTCATTATCTCACTGCTATGCGTCAAATATTATTCTAAGATAGTTGAAACAAACTAGATTATTAGAGACTAAGTTGACGTTGAGCAGGTATTGACTGGACGGCCTAAAATATTGGAAGGAAGAAGGTTTGAGAACCTTGCCTGGAAGTGTAAACCAAGAGAAAGACAAGATCTGGGATGACCGAAGAGACATTGATTCATGAGCCGAACAGGCCATACGGCGTAATACACGGAAATGGTGATGACGATGTTCGTTTTTCAATAGACTGGATTTGGATTTATAAACGACCCTTCATTCCCGCAGGCTACACGGGTTAGGGTGGAGAATATCTTACAATCTAAACAAATCACAAAGATTAAACTTAAGAAAGTCACATCAATCAACGACTTACCTGGGATTCGAACCCATTACGTCGTTTCGTGACACGAAGGAGACGTCTTAGAGACCTTGGTTACTTACGTCGCCTCTAAGTTGTTCGTGGGCTCTCCTTAGCGAAGCAAACCAGCTGAAAGCACTTTATCACTGAAGTCAGTAGTAAGGGCGATGGTTCAACTTTAAAGGGGCTGCCTACCTTTCGCTTGAACAGCTTTTTCATACTGCTGTATCAAAAACAAACTTTGCTACAGACTTTCCATCAATAAAGCGATAGAATCACTGCTCTGAAGTCCAGTAGAACTCGCAGCATGGCGATAACACTGCACGCAAGTTCAAAGCTTTGTGCGTAGCGACGATGGAGCAATTGATGCGCGTGTTAAAATAACCCTTAACACTCCCGCGCTTCTGAGTCTTCGACCTAAAATAGCTCCAGGTAGGCGACAGTCTTACGCCGGAGTGCGAGCAGGATCCCCCTCCAGGCCGCTTGGGAATCAAGGCACAGTTTGCGTAAGGTGACACTATAAATTGTCGTCAGGGGAAGGTTTCTTAAATCTCCATGAATTTCTATCCCATAGCCTAAGGATGAGGTTGACCGATTATTGGTCTTCTGCGCATGTACCCAACATTGACCTACCCCAAAGCAACACAACTGTCAAAGTCACATGGTCGACAGTAATGAACGTGTTTGTTTATATCTTAATTTTTAAACGACAAGCACTATTATATGAATAAAATACTTTTTTCCCCATTTGAATTTAATCAAATTTCATTACAAATTCGTTGGAGGAGGTATAGAAACATATCGAAGCACTTGTTTACTTAACAGTATTCTAACCTCAAATCCAATCCACGCCGTTTTTGCTACGCGTGTTGACAGAAAAGCAGTTCAATGTTAGGACACGCAGACTGGTTGTGTGCAGCCAGAAAAGTCACGCCGTTGAAATACTCTCTAAAGTCGAAACAGTTAAAACTGCTCCGAATGAGCGAATTTGACTGCATACCTGTTAGAAACTGTTCCACTTGAATCGGTAAAATTCTACGTATCTTTCTAGTTGCTGGTATGCACTGTTTAAAATAAGAGTTCTGCTGCTGATTCCTAGTGAAATGCACTGGCCTGGCAGTAGAACCTCCGTGCATTCCACTGATTCGCCAGTAGATTGACAGCTCATTGACTGAACATCCAGTAAAATAATTCTACTGATTGAAATCACTGATTCAGATTTAGAGTGTACGGCCCAGCCTTTGCAGTCAGATCCGAGACGTGAAGTTGTCGACATCGTGAACGACTACTCAGTCTCGGCAATCACAAGAAGTATTNTTTGCAGTCAGATCCGAGACGTGAAGTTGTCGACATCGTGAACGACTACTCAGTCTCGGCAATCACAAGAAGTATTAGTTTTTTTTTTCGAAAGTTGGTATTCTGGCAAGCAACAAAGTAACTCTGATGTAGCTATCGCACATGCTTGATTACTTCGTTCCAAGAGAGTGAAATAAGCTCCTCCCCCGCCCCTTCCCGTTTTCNTCGTTTTTTTTTTTCGAAAGTTGGTATTCTGGCAAGCAACAAAGTAACTCTGCTGTAGCTATCGCACATGCTTGATTACTTCGTTCCAAGAGAGTGAAATAAGCTCCTCCCCCGCCCCTTCCCGTTTTCCCTGCTTTTTACACAAGTGGCGTATAAAATATATACAGTATTATTGATAGATTTTACGTGCGGTGGAAGGAAAAATTGTGCGCATAAAAACAAAAGAAAATAACCCCGGCTTTCGAATGTTTTTTTTTGTTTGTGAACAATTCATATAACTTTTTCTGAGGTTTACGAGTGCAGTGTACAGACTTACGGCACTGTACAAAAGAATACCCTAGCTCAGGGGTTTATCGCTGCTGTTGAGGTCCCTGGTTCTATTCCAGGCGCCGGTGGAGCGAAGAATTTTCTGGACGGCAATTCCAATGCGGGCTGTGTGGTGGAACTCTGCAGAGGTGATGCGGGTTTTCTCCGAGTCTCTCACCCGGGTGGCAGTCACTAGACATAAAATAGTTTCTCGTATCTGTAGGTTAAACTACTTTTGTGGCGTAGTGACTGTTGATTGGACGACATGTACACTCTAAATTCGATTCAGTGATATAAATCAGTGAAATAACGTTCACCGAAAGTCAATTGACAAACTACTGCTGACCGGCGAATCAAGCAAATTAACTGGGAACAAGTCATTTACAGTAGTGGCGTTCTTGACGTTCATTGGGAATCACAAAAAAATAAGTGAAATTCAACACCTACATTAATTAGTTATCTAGCAGTGATTATCAGTTGCTCGATTCTCACTGTTTTCACTGATTTGGCTTCAATTCTCACTGTTTCAAATAACAGACATCGCTATCATCGAGCGACATGGAGTAATAACAACACAACATACTCGCATTCCAGAGCACCTGGGTTTCTATTGCCTGTCCGGCCATCCTTATTTCAGTTTTCCGTTTGTATTTTATTTATTATTTATATTTTTTTCTAAGAAATCGCTCCAGGTGAATTGTGGGTTAGTTCCTTACTGCAGGCCATGGGGTCTTCTTTCCCAGTTCCAGCTCTAAAGATCCCACTATTGACAAGACGTTAAGCCATAACCGAAAAATGGCATCGATTTCAGCTTACTGAGTGATCTGGCGGACTTTTTTCTAACTATCTAAACAGTTTAAAGACTTCTCCGTATCTCGGATCGTGTTCGAAAAGGCAGAATTTTCGACAAATTTATCACGGGACCAAGTGTCTGTACACATGATGATTATGTAAATAGTAACTTTGTATTTATTTACCTGTACATGCTATCAGATAATTTTTAATATGACGAACTTGGTAAATGCGAAATCACCCTAACAATGTTAACCATCAAAATATGTACTGTATTTTTGTGCGTAATTAATTTAGTTTGAATGAATAGAGCATAATAAATACTATTATGAAAGTTTTAATAATTAAGTATTCATTAAGTTGAAGTTAAGACTATATAGTATTCTCTATCTCTTAAGAGTAATACAATAAATTACAAAAAAGTTTAAACTAAAAATTTAATTTCAATAACACTCAAAATAAGCCAACATTAATTATAGAAATATATTTTATATTTCCGTCGTCAACAGAAGAGCGTTAGAAAGAACAGAAATGATATTTGTCGAAATATTGTATCACAGAGGATACAAAGGTAAAGGGGGAAATGGATGGGGGTTGTTTCGTGAATTCACAGGTGTGAAGCATGTGACCATACAAAATGTTAGTAATGTATAACATGGTTTTATTTTTATTTTCTCTTTAACTAATTTTTAATGTCATAGAAATTTATTTTTCCTTTCTAGTAATTGTATAAATTGTTTTAATGTATACATAAATTTTTGTAAACCGGTATTTGTAAATTATACAAGAGTGGTGACCTCGTCCTCAGGATTTACCCAGGGACGTGCAAGTTCTTGGGTTGATCTTCATTGCAGTAGTTAGCCGATCATGCCCTCTTTTGTCGTGCTTTCCCCTTGGCCTGATAATGTTTCTGTGGCTGCAACAGGCAGCGGACGAACACCTGGCAAAGCTCTGAGCGCGGACGTGTGTGGGTGTCGGTGTGCGCAGGTGTCTTCCATCAACCGTGTGCTGCGCAACCTGGCGTCGCAGAAGGAACAGCAGCAGCAGTCGCCCCCGGTGCCGTCGCCCACGGACTCCGTGTACGACAAGCTGCGGATCCTCAACGGACAGGCGGCGTGGCCACGCCCCAACCCCTGGTCAGTCCCTGCCGGCGCTCGCACTGGAAACCCCGGGTGTTGTGTTCTGGATGTGGTGGTCAGACTACTCGTCTCCCGCCTAGGTGAAGCTGGGTTCCATTCCCGGTCGTGTCACTCCCGGATCTTCGCACGTGATGATCGTGCCGGACGATAAACCGCTGGTCGGCGGGTTTTCTCGGGGGTTTCCTCATTTCTCCCCGTCCTTTCATTCTGGTGCTGCTCCATGCTAACCTCGCTTCACCCTTATCAGCTCTCAACACCTCGATGATAAGAGCCGCCAAAATCTCTCCACCTCGCTCTTTGGTCGCCGCTGAAAAATGCCGGTCACCGAAAATATTAACAATTTTTACTTATACGAAACGCCACTCAGCTTGTAGACATACCCATATGAGCTCTTTCCTTGCATGAAAAAAAATAAGATCGCACATCTTTGGTTAATGACACGTCTAAATCACAATTTTTTTTTGGGGATTTTTTGCGACGTACAAGTGAAATAAGAGAAATCAATTACAGAAAATTTAAAAATGGCGACTGAAAGGTTGTGTTTTAATTCATTTTTGCTGCAAATAAACAAAAAGCAAATATTTTAATATTTTGAGGAATTTTTAAACGTTGCCAAAATATTTCACTGTGTGATTTTAAAGATTCCTTTAAGTAACTCATGGTATCTTATTTCAGTGTGAGTTGCCACATTTGGGTGAGTGAGTTAGTTTTTATTTTTTTTAATATCTCGAGGAGATCTCTAATTTTGTTATTTTGACATGCCCTAAATAAAAAATTGGCCATATGACATTTTTTAATTATGGATATAGTTATTTTAAGTAATGTATGCATTCTGGGTAGAATTTTGTATAAATATAAAACAATTAATTTTTTGGTTACCACCATCCTTAGGTGTTTTCATCCTTGCCGCCTTGTGTTCATTTTTATCTGTTTAACGTACATTTCATATTCAATATTAAAATTAAAACTTTATTATTACATACAGAACTACCTTACGAAACTACTGAAACCAGAATGTACTGATTTCAGTCTGTATTTTTTTTTTCATTTGAGGCTGAAAAAATAACGAGTTAACCTTTATCACAGTTACAGATGCAGCAAAAAACAACATGGGCAAAATATTGCGGAACTTAAAAACATATGTTAAGATATGTCCTATGCCCTGATGACCAAGTATTAAAATGCAAGGTTACAGGCTAATTTAGCACTGCTAATCGCGTCCGCCCACGGTAATATTAGAAAGTGGGGCAGCGTTACCGATTAATCACGCAGAGCTTACAGCCTGGTACAAAAGTTCTTAACTGGAACTCCTCGAATTTCGTTTCGCATACTGTAGATCAGTACTGAACACCATGGAACTGGCTTTCACACTTGCAATTAATGTACGATATTCTACGTTTACTTACACAAATACAAATAGCAGCGATTACTACAATANCGTTACCGATTAATCACGCAGAGCTTACAGCCTGGTACAAAAGTTCTTAACTGGAACTCCTCGAATTTCGTTTCGCATACTGTAGATCAGTACTGAACACCATGGAACTAGCTTTCACACTTGCAATTAATGTACGATATTCTACGTTTACTTACACAAATACAAATAGCAGCGATTACTACAATAGTATACTAATATAAATTTTAAATGGGACTTCTTTTTTTTCGGTGGTGGCCTGTTTTCTTTCACACAAGGTAGCACTTCGAAACAATACAATGACATTAAATATTGAAATTTTAAAGACAAAATTAGTGTTAATTACAATACAATACCAGGCTGTAACAGACACAATTTACAACCAGGATAAAATCCTCCTGTTACGAATTATAACTCTTTACTGTAACAAATTCTGCAATCATATACTAATCTGTGGCAGTGTACTTCACACTGGCAAACTGATAATTTTAATTGTTCGTTCCGATAGTAATAAGAACAAATGCACGTTAGACATAACGAAACCAATTTTTCCTGTAAAAAAATCCAACCGTTTCTAAAGTTACAAATTTTTGTTTGGGCGGCAAATATTCAATCTGAAAAATTAGGTATGATGAAACAAAAATTAAATTCAAGATGGAAGATCCCCGCCTAGCTTGTACGTGAATTAGGTTTCAGAGATTTGGATGGAAATACATGATTTAAAAAAAATTGGATATTTTATAGTGATGTCTGAACATTAGAAGCATTTAAGAAAAGTTTCGTGTCTGAAGGCAAAGTTTCAAGTTCTCGGTTCAATTGCAAGGACACCTTTTTGTGGGGTGCTGGAGGAGGGGGGCGGGGTTAAAATGTCTAAAACGGATGTTTTCAGAGCCAGTTTGAACTGCTAAATTTTCTTTTGTCTTTATTAGCATACCGTAATAATTCAAAGTTGCCGCTTCAAGTCACGTTCAGGAAAGACTGCTTGCCAGTCGGACGTGCTGTGCGTAGCGGCTATGAGGAAAGTGGTAAGTGCGCAAGAGAGCAAGAGCCTGCCTTAAGGGTTACACTTGTCTGTGTAATTGTGCGAGTTCAAGGCCTCGAAACGCGTGAGCTCTTAAGCCGTTTCTATAGTGAAATCCGAAAGAGAAAATAATGCGCAGACGTCAAAAACGCTTCGGGGGCATCGGAAGAGTTCGTTATCGCTGCACGAAGGGGTGGGGTTTATTCAGTTCAGAAATGACAGCGGCGGAGCACGATTTGGCAAGAAAAGCTCCGCGTGTGCATATTTACCTGTCGAAAAAAAAACGTAAGTCGCGTAGACGGTACTGAACAGCGCAGTACTGGAGGGCGATGTTATCAGTTTGGTATCTATAGCGACGGCAGTGTCACGTGGTTTCCCTCTCTCCAGTAGCGAGCGTTTGGGAGAGCCCTTCCCTACACAGCCCCCTTCCCCCTACACAGCCCTCTCAACGCTCCCTTACTCAAAGCTGCGCGAAGATATAATTTACACTTTACTCTACAACGTACGGATACGTAAGAAAACAGGCATGGGACACGTAAATAGAGCGAGCGGACGAGTAGAAATAAATCTGAACTACTCTACAATACACGTAACGTAACAATCTGCTACCAAAAATCTCAAAAAAAAAAAAAAAAAAAAAATTGTGTTTCAAAATTCTTAAACGTGCTTTAAAACAACATACCCCCATCTTTAATTTTTATACCGTTTACTATTTATTGAATAATACTGCCAACCCATGCACGTGTATTTCTTAAAAGAAAAATTATAACTGCCACCCCAAATCCACGCCCTCCTTTTCTTTTAAACCACAATGGCGAGGAAACGAAGTTCGTCGAAGCAAATACTCGATTCCTATTGGCTACACGGGTTCACGGACACGTAATAGTTGGAAGCTGCCCAGATGTCTTAAATTGCTACGTTCGTTATCCGCGTACTCATGCGTCACATCGGAGACTGAACACAGGGTGTGTCGCGTGCTCCACTTCCGTAAAACGTATCGGCATATGTGCCATTGTAGAACAAGGCCAAAGCCAATATTACACCATACTTGCTGCCTCACTTGATTTCGTACAAACTTATTCCAGGCCTGATGCACGAGCCGGTTTCGGAGATTCTTATTGCACGATAGCAGTTTGCGTCCTTGCGTTTGACACAGTCGGAGGGAGGGTGCGCGACGTATGATTCGTCGTAGTAAATATGAACCCCACCCCGTGAATGAGTGAACGAAGAGATTTGAGCTGTTCTCAACAGTAAGTTCTTGGGAGCCGATGAGGATGAAGCGAGGTGAGTATGGGGTGGCGTCGGAATGTGAGGCCGAGAAAACCCGCCGACCAGCGGCATCGTCCGGCACGATTCCCACGTGCGAAAATCCGGGAGCGACACCGCCGGGAATCGAACCCGGCTCGCATAGATGGGAGGCGAGTAGTCTAACCACTACACCACCGCGGCCCCCAGACCCCACTCGTAGAACTGCTGCTAGTAACCTGTGAATAAATATAAAAAAAGTTTGCAAGCCCATCTTAATGTTGGTTTATTACGATTGGCCGTTACATAAATTCTATGCTACTGATGCAGTTTTATTTCATTTTTTAAATTTATAATGTAAGTCACGAGAGTGCCAAATTATTTTAATATTGACGAAAATTGTAAACTGTTCGCAAAATGTAGTTGTTTATATTAATGTATTGAGTTATTAACAGCGTTCAGCATTTAAAAAAATGTCAGACAAAGTTTTGAACTCACATCCAAATTACTATTTGAATCCATATTACCCGAATTTCCTACTGCGCTAGTATATGTTTGCCTGAGATATCGCTCGTTTTGAATGTTCATAGTGTACGTAATGTTTTAAATATTTAGTATGGTTTTCAAAAATTATTAAAAGTTATCATTGTCAATATCATTCGTCTTTGTTGAATTATAAAAAAAACATTTGAAAGAGTTTCAACCTCACAGATGTATAATAAAGATGGAGGCATTCTTATAGGTTTCTTCATCGACTCGTTTCAAGTAGTAGCCATGGGGAACGCCCTACGCTCTGAAACTGCAATGTGATTGGCCAGGTACGAAAACTGATTTTAAACCTGCATACCTTTATATCAAACTTGATATGAAATCTGGCCGTGTAAGGCGGCAATGATGGGCGGCGTCTGGTATTATGGCCGATATGGCAAACCTCGCACAAGATTTTACGGAATCTGATACCTTGTACAGTTATGTGGCCTTAAGGTCGACCTTTGTTCCCTCGCCACGTACCACATCGCCTCTACGCGCAAGGGGCTCAACTGGCCTGCAGTCTTTCCGTCGGCGACTCGTCTGAACGTAACTTTAAGCGGTGATCGTATATTTTTATGAAACGCTAATAAAGATAAAAGCATGATGCTCGTCTATAGACAACTCTGAGGTTTCTGTATAGATAATTCAGCAGCTAAAACTGACTCTTGAAACACCCGTTTTAGTCATTTTTACGCCCAAAAGTCGGAAATGTATTGTCGGGGCACATGAGTTGCGCAACTGGTACTGGATGTGAGCATAATATACTTAATGACTAGGGACTGGAAGATTTCGCGAATTAAATTTAGGACAAGCCTGAATTCAAACACATGTATATTTCTGTTACTATTGCAATTGGATCACAGTTTGTTAGATACACCCAGGTGAACTCTGAACCAATAACAAGCCTGCAAGGAAACAAGCACCGAATCCCGTGCCACCTCACCTGAGGTAAAACTGGCTGCACACTGAGGCAGCAGCCAATGAACAGAAAGCTGAGGTTCGGAAAAACATAGTACAGTGAAGTCTAGCCTACAGGCCGTTTAAAACGGGAAATTTTTCTGTCCCTATAAATTACTTGTTGATTATTAGATTGCGGTTGTACACACACAGAAAAAACTACACTCTAAGAAATGATTCGCAAATTTACTATACGAGCGTATACCTAGAGCGAGAAAGCGCGAATGGTAAAGATATTTCTCATACATTCATGCTAGCGTCCTTGCATTTGCTCAGGAAACAGTCAAATGCGTTGGAAACATCCCAACTTTGTATAGTAGCTACACTAAACATTCAACATGTGTTGCCAGATGTGTGGTATCATTTCCATACGATGTATGGGTTAAAAACTTCCAGTTCAGTTTATGGAGTTTACCAGAAGTTTTTTTTTTTCAGAGTGCACCACTGTAAACCCTGCCACGCCAGTATGCAAATGCGAGCCCACTGCTCAAGTTTCTCATGCCACGGTGTATACTGCTGTTGCTCTCGGGGGTCGGGCAGTACTAGAGCTCGGAGCTGATACAAGCACGCGTAAACTATGGCGAATCAGGTTTCCCCCACGGACAGGCTGAAGTTTACTTTCTCTCCGGAGACTCGCCACGCGGTTCTCGCGAAGGGCATTGCGCGTTCACCACTCGAGCCGAGTCCTTGTAACTCGT
>NQII01000583.1:499165-538584 GCA_002778355.1 Clitarchus hookeri | reverse complement strand
GAGGTTTCTTATGGGAGAGTTTGTCGCAGGGAAAATATCCGCAGCAAGGTGCGCCGGTGTTCCAAAGAGGTCACTTTTAAGCTGGCGGTAAGTGTATCAATTATATTTGTTTCTGTGTAAAGGTTTTTGTTTGGTTTGAATAGTGATATACGTCTAGGCCAGCAAAAAAGTGTGTAACGTTACCTTTATTTTGTAACTATTATTCACGTCTTGCAAATGATGTTTATAAGAGCAAACAGTAAATATGGCTGTGTTTGGCATTGAACGCCCATAAACAAGCTTATTTAAATGGAAAAACGGTACGAATTTAAATATGAAATAAATATAGCTTTCATTAAAAGAAACATTGTACTTTCCTCCTTTCCCTTACGAAAACTGCGCAAGAAAGCCCTAAAATTATTATTATATATATTATTTTTAATATTTAAATAAAGAAAATGTGTAAGCCTACATTTTGTTCAACAATTTACGACAGCATATCCTATAATATGTGAATATAATTCGTTAGATTTCCGCTTTAGTGCAAATAACACAGTTTATTCTTTACGTAGGATGAAATACAATAAAACTAGGAAGATTTTACACATTTACATTTATTTAGTGAATATTGCAATTATCGAGTTTACTTACATACAAATAGAAAAAATCCGGTACACATGCGACTCCAGTGCTATCTGGCGGCGAAACATTTTATTTGTCAAATAAAAACATCGAGTTCCCCAACCTGAACAGAATAAACCTTAACCGAAGATACCCGAAGTCGAAATTCTACGTTTTTACAACTTCGGCATTTAAAAAAAGTAATACATATTTAAACCAAGAATATACAATGTTAACGTGGCGTAATTATACAAGAAAAATCACTTAGTTTCTTCTCTTCTTAGATACTGTATAAAAATACGTTTTATTTGAATGTTTTAAATTTGATGGTGGCAGCACAGTCTTGTTTGTGTAAGCAACATTCACGTATGCGTATTCGAGTCACGTGTATTTTCACGAATATACTCATACAACACGTTGAATAGTAGTGTTTCACCTCCATGGTTACAGTTTATGTTCCCTCAAACGTATTTGTGATACGAAATAACCGCGAATAAGCGTCGCATTAATAATATTGCCCACAAAAAAAATAGGCCAGTCATAAAATAAAAACAAATAACAGCTGGCGAGGTCTTTTCATTGCCACCATCACAATGTGAGAATTCATAGTTTACTTTGTGTTCTAACGTTGGCAATATCGTAGAATCTACTTTTGCTTGGTTCGGCAAACGAATTTATAGGCTAAGGTTCTCTCGTTGTACTGTGGAGTTACAACTCTCTACTTGTATGCTCCCAGATCACTGCAGTAAAGTAACGGTCGAGTTCATCGGCCCCAAAATTTAGTGAAAGACGCCAGAACTAGAGTAAATGGGAACCCAACATGCTTTCGTACAACGAGGTGCGTTAATATTTTGTATACAACCACTAATTAAATGTATTTATAATGCTTAAATACAGTACATCTTCGCTTTTGGGTTATAGACTTTTATCTAACTTTTGTTCAATTTGTGATATAGGTTTTGATCGCACCAATATGAAGTCTATATGAGAAGCAAAAATGGTTTTAAGGGTACTGGTCACAAAAAAATTCGCTATTTTATATTTATACGACGTACTGTTCAACTTGTAGACACTATTAGCAAGTACTATTACCTCGCATACTTCTTGCATTATGGAATGTCAAAATTACAATTTGGGTGTTTTTTGGGACGTGCGAATAACAAAAACTAACTCACTTATGAAATGAGATATTTCATGTTGAAATAAGATATCATGAGTTCCTTCAAGAAATCTTTCAAAGGACACTTTAAAACGTTTTCGAGATTTTTTTTTACGTTTAAAATAAGGAAATAGTTGCATATTTTTTATTTATAGAAGTGTATAATTTTTTGTAAAATATATTTCGCTGAGCAAACCTTAAAATGAAGAAATAAACGGTCTTTCAGTCATCTTTGATACATTTGCTGTAAATGTTTTCGTTTATTTTATTTGTACGATACAGAAACAGTAAAACTGTTATACTGACATGCCATAATGCAAAAATTTGAGACCTAATTTTTTTTCGAGGAAAAAGTACTTACAAGTAATGTTTACAGGTTGAACGGTGTTTCGTACAAAAAAAGATAACGGATTTTTTGCTTAATAGCATTCTTAAGGTGTGGGCACCTGCAGTCGTGCTGGAGCAGCGGTAGTGTAGTGGCCAGATTACNTCACAATTTGGGTGTTTTTTGGGACGTGCAAATAACAAAAACTAACTCACTTATGAAATGAGATATTTCATGTTGAAATAAGATATCATGAGTTCCTTCAAGAAATCTTTCAAAGGACACTTTAAAACGTTTTCGAGATTTTTTTTACGTTTAAAATAAGGAAATAGTTAAATATTTTTTATTTATAGAAGTGTATAATTTTTTGTAAAATATATTTCTATGAGCATACCTTAAAATGAAGAAATAAACGGTCTTTCAGTCATCTTTGATACATTTGCTGTAAATGTTTTCGTTTATTTTATTTGTACGATACAGAAACAGTAAAACTGTTATACTGACATGCCATAATGCAAAAATTTGAGACCTAATTTTTTTTCGAGGAAAAAGTACTTACAAGTAATGTTTACAGGTTGAACGGTGTTTCGTACAAAAAAAAGATTACGGATTTTTTGCTTAATAGCATTCTTAAGGTGTGGGCACCTGAAGTCGTGCTGGAGCAGCGGTAGTGTAGTGGCCAGACTACTGGCCTCCCACCTAGGCGAACCGGGTTCGATTCCCAGCGGGTTCGCTCCCGGATTTCATACGTGGCAATCGTGNAGATAACGGATTTTTTGCTTAATAGCATTCTTAAGGTGTGGGCACCTGCAGTCGTGCTGGAGCAGCGGTAGTGTAGTGGCCAGATTACTGGCCTCCCACCTAGGCGAACCGGGTTCGATTCCCAGCGGGTTCGCTCCCGGATTTCATACGTGGCAATCGTGCCGGACGATGCCGCTGGTCAGCGGGTTTCCTCGGGGATCTCCCATTTCCCCCCGCCCTTGCATTCCGGCGCTGCTCCATACTCACCTCAATCACCCTCATTGACTCTCAAGAACTCGATGTTAAGAGCAGTCCAAATATCTTCACTCTTTCTTCTTCCAGTGTTCACATTCACTCAGAAAATGCTCCTTGGTCTCTGAAAATGTACCTGGATACGAGACGACACAAATTTCCCTAAATGTCAAGCTGCTCTGTTTTATCATAAGAGAAGTACTATGTTTGTCTATGTGATTTGTGTTTGTATAAACTACCCTCGTTACTTCCGTTTATTTGATTACTCGTACTGATTTTCGTTTTTCCCTCCGTGCTCACTTCACCTCACCCTCACCGGGCTCTCGAGGCCTCGGTGTTAAGAGAGGGGGCACGACCTCTCCACGAAGTCGTGCCCCCTCCTAAGTGTCGGGACGTCGCCAGCTCCTTACGCTGCCACGGTTACCGCGAGTGTGTGTTGTGGTTGTGTCGAGGTACCCGACGACGGGGGGCTCGCCGTTCCCTTCGCTGCAGCCCAGCAGTCTGAGCCCCAGCCACGCCGCCGCCCCCGGCTGCACGGTGCTCGCGGACCCCGACAACGACCCCGACATACACGTCAAGAAGGGTGAGTACCTGCACCGCTACTCCCGCCGTTAGTTCCACAGAGAGAATGCTAACTTTTCATTCCACTTCACGCATTAAAAGATAATTCCGCACTGTGTCTTGTGTAACGCTTGCCCGGTGATGTGGCACCTCTATGTTCCCCACGACTGCACTCAAACATCCGGCTCTGCAGGCCGAAACCATGAGACATACAACTTGAACGCAGGTGTTGTCGTGAGAAATTCCCTTGAACTATATGTAAGTGGCAGTGAAGTAAGTTTGACTCGGGTCGTTGAGACCCAATTACTACGTTCAGAGTAAACCTTCGAACTGGACTGAACTCGGACTGGAGTCAAAACTTAGCAAACACAGAACGGACATGGACCGATTTTCGCATTTAAAGTACAAACTTCAATCCGGATTGACTTAAAAAAACAAGAGCGAAGAGATAAGTGAACATGGGTAGAAAGCTGAGTAGCGACATCATTCGGCAACTCCGTGAAAAAGAAAACAAACAATACTCTAAAAATAATTAGACGATAGTTTACCTGTTTATTTTTGTTCCAGAGTTCTTTTGAAGCCAGTATTTTGTTCCTCCTCCTACAAAATCAAGAATATTTCCATTCCTTAACTTTTTACGATAATATAATTTTAACATTTGTTTCTCCAACATCATGCTTAATAAAAATTGTAAGTTCATTTCTGTCCAAACAAACACGTTAACAATACACTTCCAAAATGGTTGTATTTGTTTTTCTCTCACTTCCAGTTCACTCCTACTGACAGCGTTTAGAGTAAATCTTCAATCAGTCCAGTCCGGGTGTGTTCACGGTAAAGTTTCAATCGGGATTCTTCAGTCCACTCCAAGTTCAATCCGAATTGAAATGATACCCTAGACGTACGAAATGGCACCGGTAAGGGTTTAATCTCTTCTTCATTAGAATCAAGTTGCGCCTGAAATCTGAACAAATCAAGAGTGTTTTTTTCCCCAAGAGCATCACTTTTACTCTCGCGTGAGCACGTCTTCATGCAGGCGTCTGCTACTTACACGAAGCTAGGGGTGAACCAAGCTTCAGTCTTGTTCACGAGCACTGCTGTGGAAAACCAACAACCGCGGCTGAAGGACAGGAGCCAAGAACATCAGCTTGTTGCGTTCCCTTCCCCGCAGTCACGAGAAAGCCGGCGGAATGTTGCACCGGTATTAAATGCATGCCTTGCTACACCGACGAACAGATCAATAATTGCGTGCTTTTTCATCGTGAAGATTGAAAACAAAGATGTAAAACGAGTACAAATCAACTAACTCTAACTTGCTGTGACATATTTTGCTTAACAATACCGCAATCTACAAGAGTCTTCTTCGTTAAATAACCTGTGTTGGAAGTTTCGTACCTAACGATGATTTTTAAACACTCGTATAACCACTTTTTTCACTTTTAAAACTGCGCATTAGAAATTGATATAAGAAACGAGTGAATTTATTAAGGCTGTCTTTAAAAATATTGTGGTTCCTGAACTAACATTCGACATTTTCCCTCCAACAAATCCCGCCAACTTGACATCAGTGTGGGGACGCGGTGACTGAGTGGTTACACTGCTCGCATCTCACCAAGACGAACCTGGTCCAATCCCCGGCCGGGTCACTCCGGATTTTAGAATGTGGGAATCGTGCAGGACGATGCCGTTGGTCGGCGGGTCTTCTCGGGGATCTCCCGTTTTCGCCGCCCCTTCATTCCGGCGCTGCTCCATACTCACCTCAATCACCCTCATCGGCTCTCAAGACCTCGATGTTAGTAGCCGTTCAAATCTCTTCACTCTTTTTCTTCGAGTGTTCACATTCACTCAGAAAATGCTCCTTAGTCTCTGAAAATGTACCTGGATACGAGACGACACAAATTTCCCTAAATGTCAAGCTGCTGTTTTATCATAAGAGAAGTACTATGTTTGTCTAGGATATGTTCTTTGTGGTTTGTGCCAGTATAAACAACCCTCATTACTTCTGTTTATTTGATTACTCATACTGATTTTGGTTTAGTTTTTAATCACTGTCTTAGTTACTTCTATCGAATGTTGTGCACATAGTTTGCACATCTGTTCACAAGTAACCTTGAACTGATTTTAGTTAACTTTTATTTTTATGTCGTATTATGAGTTTATAATGACATGTGAAATAGCTCTGCAATCACGTATGTCTTTAGTTAAGGTGTATCAATCCCCACCATATTGAAATTTCCGTATTATTGCCATAACTTACACTTAATGTTAAACGAAATTTTGTGCACGATATGCCATAAATAATATTTTCTGAAGATTTATCAAACTATTACAACTCTACCACGTTTATTACTTTTTGACTAGTGACTGCAGGCAAGAAATAAGTAATTTGTACTTGCGGCGGTAACAGAGATAATCCTGGCAACAATAGTCTACCAATACATGTTTTAGAACATGTCCAAAGCAATGCCCTACGCCTTGTCGATGCCCAAAATAAAATATGTTACGGCGAAAATTTCGTAAATTCAAGATGGCTGGGCCTGGTCCCTCTTAAGTTTAATTAATTTTTCTCTCCAATACCATAAAAAAAATTTAACTGCTTGCCAAAAAATTTTACGACGTACTACAAGGGAACTTTTTGTGCGTTTTAGATATAATTGGATTTTTGTTTAAATATTATTATTGGTTATTTAACTTATGGCTTTTCGACACAAAAAACCCGCCGATAACAAAATATGTGGTTGTAGAAATAGAGTTTCTCTTAAAGAAAAAATAGGTTTCTGTTAACGCAGGGATGGCAGTCAGGTGGGTTTCTGGTGCCCTCCAAAATATTGCGAAAGCATACCAGCGCGCAAAAAAAAAATGTATTTGAATATATATTACTCTATAAACTAGTATTATATATTAGGTAGGTTACGGTATTTGGTGAAAGCAGCAACACTCGGTTTGTAAACGGTGTTATATTTCTGAGAACATCGCAATATTCGTTGCGGTATTACATCTAAAGAGGAAAACCATTATGAGGTAGACCTGAAGAGAGTACAACTTGCGCGCTGTTATTCCAGCTGAAAGAGAATTTACGTTAAGTAAATTTTTTTAGAACTTTGATTTTTAATTGATTTACTTTCTGTTTACTCTTTACCTGTTATTGTGACCTCTTCTCTTCAACGGTGAATATATCTATGGAACGTGATGAGATGAAATACTTTATGTACTTTAAGTAATGGAAATGATTTAGCCAAAATGCGTGTTTTAAATTATGTAACAAACTGCGTGAAAATCCGCCCGTGCACAACAGTGTACGCAGTCTGGTCGAAGAAGATTGGCCTCGGCATTCTCTGCGCGGAGATTGCGCACCACATCCCGACTTTAACTTGGTGCGCATGCGCCTCGTGAACGACACCGTGGTTTAGCTGCGTGGCCCAATAGCGTGTGTTGCGTGAGTTCGCATAGCCGCGTGAACGGAGCCATGCTTGATCTGTGAACCGTGCGATGGACGGTATATTCCTGGATTTCCTGCAATGAACACCTGAAACCGAAAGACGATAAGTTGCTCGTTCATCCTTACCTGCTTCCTGCAACGGCCGTGACCTTGTAAGGATTTAGGTGAGCTCCTTCCGCAGCTCTCTGACGCGGTTAGTAGGAGCACCCGGTCTCCTTGTGACAAACGCCTTAATTACCTACTGCTCCACAGCAAACGTGGTCAGACGAGTTGGCCGACGTTCGCCTCTTTCACTCGCCAGAGCTACAGTTGTTTCCAATCTGCGCGCGAGTGTCTCTGCTGCGTTCCTCTCCGGGTGTGAGCGAACACCGAATTCCCTAACGGTATGCCCTTTGCGTTTCCGTAATTGAATTCGTCATCGAGTACTGCATCGCGAGGAAGAGCCCTTGTTGTAGCGTGTGCTGTATTGTCACCAGCGACAAGCGAGTACCGGCGCAACGCCTTCCGCCAATAAATAAGGGGAAATCTGTACTTCATCTCGTGGCGAGGGAATAAAAACTCCCAACTCTCCAGCTCAGTTCGATGCTAACAACGCGGACGTTACGTGCATTTCCAGCCAAATAAATAAATGTGTTAGTTCTACGTAAATCAACCTATGCGCTCGCTGTCGACAACGTGTTCTTTTGACAACGCCCACCACTAAATACAAATTTATAAACTGCGTGAGCTACGAACTGAATGGTCGGATTCATGTGCACTGGCAATTTTTTTAATACTTTATATTGTTTATAGAAATGTTGTGCAAGTGTCGAATATGTAAATGTGTGTTTATGTCTAGGTAATGTGAGAAAAACTTTTTAATGTTGTTTTTTAACTTAGTATTAATTTTTTTAAGTGTTCACGACTGCATCGTTTATCTATGTTGTGATGAAACGAATTTTGAAAAACAATCAGCAATCCGCAAATATATGTAGTTAAGTAAAACAATTATGTTAAATGATTATTTTAATTGTAACACTTGTTTGAAATGAAATCATAAACTCATATAGGGTAGTCGTTCGAGATGATATCTTAGATATTTGCATAAGGCTCCTCTTGTTTTTAAAGTCAATCCGACTTAAACATAGCAAATTAACTAGGTTCATAAAATGTTGTCAAGTAGATGCGATTGGAAGATATAAAAAAAGTATTAAATAAAACTTACAGCTTTTCATGACAAAATAAAAACCCTGAATTAACTTTTTAAACACAATAAATTCCACTTGATTTTAAAAGCTATTAAACAAACACTGAGTAACATCATAAAATCAAAGATTACGTATATGCACGATCATAGAGTAAGATTACTTGGCAAATTTGGTAAGATAATACACGGGATAGAAATAGGAACAGACCTGACGAGATCTGCGCTGGCACCAATACTGGCTCACAAATATAAATACAATTCCTAGCACTGAAGCACTATCCCAGAGAACACGTGGACACAGTGCATTCTCCTCAGTATCTTGTAGATAATACATGGCATCCGCTTCCTCGACCAGTAATATCCGGCTCGGTTTGTTTATGTGGCCGAGAGGCAGCTGATATCCTCATGATAAGTTCTTTATTCTAGCATTGTAAAGTTTTCCAAGCAGGAAAAATATGGTGACCGGTTGTTCAGTCGACAAAAGGTTTTCAGGCCGGGTTTCAGCGTCTTTGTTTGTCTCCATGTGATAAATCCAGCTCGCTACGGAGAGGTCTTGTCTTGTAACTAGGGCCAGTGACTTTTCGGGAAAAAATCGGAGCACACAGTAGACTTCAATACTATATACACACCTCAGATGTTGTTATACCTCCATCGACTGCTGGTGCCGTGTCCTTCTTTGACCAAGCCACTCAGGACTAAGTAACTACGACACTGAACCTTCGTGATTCGTGCGCAAACGGTTAACACAAGCCAGAACATTGTTTAGCCAATCAAAGAAGTTGGACGACCTTACAGTGCTTTGGACTGTATCTTGTCTCGAAATATTTTCGCGAAATATCGCTGCCCCTACTTATAACTTGACGTGTGACGTCTTTTGGAATAGAAACCTCGCTGACCCCCTTTGCGAGCGCCTCTCAGTCGACACGTGCCNTTGACGTGTGACGTCTTTTGGAATAGAAACCTCGCTGACCCCCTTTGCGAGCGCCTCTCAGTCGACACGTGCCACGCGGCAGGTGGCGGATCGCAGTTACACGTGTCTTGCGGCTTAGGCCTTCCCTACCACCCTCCCATCCCCCTACGCCTCTAGCAAGCCCGTGAGATCTGTTGAGCGTGGAGGTATCACGAGATAGAGAAATACAGTTCGCCTAAATTCAGAAAACACGCACCGTGGAAGAAACAGCTGACGAACTGGATAATGGTGCCGAGAACACCCCCCCCCCCTTAGCTAACCACAGGACAATGTGGAAACGCACCGCGAAGAACTAGCTGACAGAGCAAGCTAGGAGCAAAGTGCTACCTCCCCCCAACCTTCAGGAACCAGGGCACGTGTTTTGAAAGGCATTGTTCTGCGTTCTACCACCTCACCCTCTCCCCTAATAATAGAGACATGTGCCGGCGCTTAAGGAGGGAGGCTGGCGTGCATAAAAACCCCTTTACGAGAGAAGTGGGAGGTCAGTTGATTATTACCGCCCAGAGTAGTCAGTCAGTGGAAGATCGCTGAGCAGAGAGTTAGGCCAGCCGCGCCAGTGCGACCGGGGGGGNCGCCGGAGCTCATCCCCAGATGACAGCTTACCAGCACCCACAGCTGAGATAAGTATACAGTACGCCGTCCAGAGAATCCCCCCTGCACCACGAAGTCGTAAACAGTTAATACGAGTAGTCAAATTAGGTACCACACCTCGGAAGTGCTGCTGTATTTTATTTGTGTTAAATTCGAGACAATATATTCGTCCTTCAAAATGAAACAGTAAAATACTACATTATTGCAAACCCCTTAACCTTCAGGCATCATATAGTCTATGCCGGGAGGACGTAACTACGACCCTATATGCCACCCTGTCTTCAACAGTGGCGTAGCGTCAAACTCTACTGGTAAGGTACGATCTCGTAACCTCGCCATGCATAAAAACCATTGCGTTCCCTGCGACAATTCTTATGAATTTGCAACAATAACTGAAAGTTAGTTCCCGATTACCAGCGCGTTATGTGATAAAATTGCGTTTGACGTTATTTCTAACCTACTAAAATAAACGGAATAACGGTTTCGGCTGTGTTGTACTGTTTACAAATAAAACCAAAAATATTTTTACCTGTGAAAAAATGCAGACAGCAAAGGCCGCTGAAAAGTATGAAAGATCACGGTTCACATACATGTCTGTCCTAAGCTATCAAGTGTTATTGACAACGTGGTAAAAAGAGATGGCATTTCAGGAAATAAAACCACGAGTTATCGTACAGGATATAAAGTGGAGATTAAAAATTTAACTACTTTTATTCTCATTCTAGTTATTAAAAATTGCAAAAATTTTCGTTGTATCGTATTTGAACAGTGAATCTGTGAAACTAATAATTATAAAATAGTTTGCAGTCTGCAATAAAACGCGCGTTACAAAAACGACTTCATTGAAAAAAAACTAGGAACTGACAGTTAATTCATATAGCGTGGTGAATTTTACTTAAGCAGTTAATGCCCGATAACATTATTTTGTTACCACGCGCGTATATCACAAGAAGAAACATGCCAGGCTAGAAAAGAGGAATTACGTGAGCATTTAAATGGAGTGTATCCATTGCCAAAAAATAAGCCAAAGAACAAAAATTAAGAAACCGAAAACCAGACAAACACTATATAATTAACAACAAATAACTAGGGATTACAGAAGAACATAGCAATCAATGTAACACGAAGCAACGAGCGACAGGCAACAAACTGGACAGGAAAATTGGTGAATACCAAAAACACTGAAAACAAAGACAAACTGCAATAATGAATAAAACCAAAAATAACAATATCAGAGGACACAGTACGACAATGAAAATGAAAATTCAAAGGAACACTGGTATTACGCTACACTTATACAACGAATATAAATGTGGCAAAAATTATTTCCTAGTCGGGAGGTCGGCTTAACAGAAGTAGAAAAAATGGCTGTGAATTATGGCATATTTAGGAAATAACTAAACATATCATGCATAGGGTGATTTTTCAAAGGTTTGAGTAAAAAAAAAAAGTGTGAAGAAACCGCGAAATAAAGTATGAAGAGACGGTCGGTGGTGGTATATATAGAGAGGCACGCCAGGCCATTGTTCCGGTAAGGTTACTCGGGCAACATGAGTCGTGCGGAGGTGAGGAGGTAGCCACACCTGTCTACGCTCATTACAGTCACACGGCCGGCCCNATTTTTTAGCCAATCAAAGAAGCTGGACGACCCTACAGTGCTTTGGACTCTATCTTGTCTCGAAATCTTTTCACGAGATATCACTGCCCCTACTTATAACTCTACTGGTAAGGTACTATCTCGTAGCCTCGCCACGCATAAAAACCATTGCGTTCCCTGTGGCAATTCTTATGAATTTGCAACAATAACTGAAAGTTAGTTCCCAATTTCCAGCGCTTTATGTGATAAAATTGCGTTTGAAGTTATTTTTAGCCTACTAAAATGAACGTAATAACGATTTCGGCTGTGTTGTACTGTTTACAAATAAAACAAAATATTTTAACCTGTAAAAAAATGCAGACAGCAAAGGTTGTGAGCTAGTATGCAAGCAAGGTATTCTTATTTCTCAAATACACGACAAAATATTTAAGTAAACTTTAAACATTTTAATTTTAAACCTGGTCTCAGAGCTGTTGACACACCTAGGCTTAATCTAAAGCGTAAATAAACATAATGCATTCCTTCCTGTTTAATGCTTAAACTATAAATACCAGTACCAAAGTCTCAAGTTTAGTTAATAACAGAGAAGTCTACATCAAATTTAATGCGTTTCTTTTTTTATTATAAACAACAAGATAAACTATTTATTTCATTTTCCTATTGTCAAAAATCAAATGTTAAAGGGGGAAAAAAAGATTGATTAAATCCTTATTTCAAATTTTATTTCAGACAACGCACGTGTAAGATGTACTGCAGTATTTTATTGGCTAAATTTTTTATAAAGTCCACTGCTAAATTTTCGATTGTGTAAATAAATCACCTTACTCTGAACGATGCCGCTGGTCGACGGGTTTTCTCGGGGATATCCCGTTCCCCCCGCACTTGCCTTCCAGTGCTGCTCCATAACGAGATCACTTCACCCTAATCGGCTCTCAAGACCTCGTTAGAGCGTCCCAAACCTCTTCTCCGGGTGAAGTAATAATTTATGTCCATTTGCCGTTATTTTGAATTTTTCTGAAGCCTTGCTAAATAAAGTTCTAGTACTTGGATATTCCTTCGCCACGCACCGCATTCGTGCATTGCTTAGTAACTATTTCTTTCTAGGTATTGCCAACACATTTTTTCTCATTGTTTTATTCATATTAAGTATAAAATACATTTTATAGATATATAAGTGGCAATTTAATATATAAACAAAAATTACTTTTACGTTATCAGAAGTATCGTAAGGGCTTAATCAACGTCCCTCACTGATATGCCTGGAGGCTTATCAAAGAACAGCTTACAAACTAACTCATGAACTAACTTAAACTAACTAACACACATGCCTTACCTGAGATTATAACCCAGAACCTCTCGAACCCCCAGACCGGCGGCACACCAACCGACTGCGCCACGGGAGGTCGGCTTAACAGAAGTAGAAAAAATGGCAGTGAATTATGGCATATTTAGGAAATAACTAAACATGTCATACATAGAGTGATTTTTCAAAGGTTTGAGTAAAAAAAAAGTTTGAAGAAACCGCGAAATAAAGTATGAAGACGGTGGTGGTATATTAGAGTGGTATAGAGAGAGGCACGCTAGGCCATTGTTCCGGTAAGGTTACCCGGGCAACATGAGTCGTGCGGAGGTGAGGAGGTAGCCACACCTGTCTACGCTCATTACAGTCACACGGCCGGCCCCTCTGTCATCCCGGGGGGCAACCCGACACCTCGTGCACGCGAGCAACCTAGATATGCCTCCCCGAGCACAACGGGCGGGCCCCGGTGACAGGACAAGCTCGCTTTATTGGGTCAAAACACTCGTGAATAGCTGGTCCACAGGCGACGAGTTGGCGGCTGAGAACGGCCGAAGGCGGAGGAGTGTACGAGCGTGCAACGCACGCGTGGATGCACTGTCACGGTCTATTCGCGGTTATTGACACTTTTTGAAACAAACCTTTGGTAAATCACCACATGTGTAACGGGTTTGTTTGTTTCCTAGATATGCCACGTATCACAAGCGTTTTGTACTTGTGTTAACATGAAGTACCTTATTTTTGGGGTTAAATTGAACTTTTACTTATATTCTCTCTCTACAAATTATAATATTTCATTGATAATTAATGTGAATAAAAGCAGTCAGAAAATTGATAATGCTTGGTAATGCCAAGCAAGAAATATCTCTTACGCAAAATACATATTACTTCACTGAGTGCGCACGAATGATGTGCATAGTCACGTTGGTGTAATTTCATAGACTTAGTTAAGCTTTGTCTGCACGAGTCAGAGGAGTATCCTGGGAGTACAACTTTAACAGGGCTTCAGAAAAGTTGGAAGTAACCGTCAATGCCACAACTGCTGGTTGGTGAGCGAGGTGCGTCCGGTGATGGGACAGGCAACTGTGCGCGCAGCCTGCCGCAGACTGATGCCACGCTGAAAACATTAGTATTTGTATAATCAGCTGTGAGATTGCCGATGCGTGCCGAATATTTTTGTAACAGTTAGTGCACAGCCGGGCCGTCACTAATATCAGCTTCCTGCCGCCGACGGCCCGTGCGCAGGCGTTTAGCGCGGCGAGCCACCAACACTTGTTGCACTTAGCAATAATTTGTCACCGAGTTATTATATTAGCCTTCTACCCAGGGTGCGAGTTAAACTTTTTTCTGAGAACGGGAGACGAGGGAAAATTTTTTAATGTGAAATCGACACTTTTTGAGATTTGGTATAGATGTTATGATATAACACACGGCTGAATGTTAAAATAACATGCACATAATTTGCAAAGATTTAAANATAACATGCACATAATTTGCAAAGATTTAAATTCCTTAATACGTATATGATACATAAAGTAATACTGGGAATATGTTAGATTAGACTACTTGAAAACAACACTACAAATTCAATGGGTATAAGTTATTTTTAACTACAGATTTTCAGCAATCGGTGTAACCTTAGACGTTTGTGGCCTCGTGTGTTTTCCAGCCAGTACTCTACATTTCAAGAAGTCATCAAACTTCTGTATTATAGTTTGTACACGGGAGAAATTTGTTTCTTAAATCATCGTGTATTGGTACTCTTCAGAGTGCGAAAATCACTTTACATTTTAGAACATGGGATAATAATTGTTTTTTATGATAATGAAATTGTCACTAGAAAAGTATCGACCACGCATGTAGATTGGGAAAGTTGGAATGAAAAGTAAGTTATGATCACCCATCAAAATTCCTTCTAATGTGTTAAAGAATACCGTAACTTATAAACTTAACTCGTGTGTGCTGGAAAAGAGCCGACACAGATCGAACACTTCGTGTTCCTGAAACACATACACACATGTGGAAGTTTTGTACACCATGGTCAGCAGATGTCTACGTGTAGCGCCATTCGTTGCTNCTGAAACACATACACACATGTGGAAGTTTTGTACACCATGGTCAGCAGATGTCTACGTGTAGCGCCATTCGTTGCTTGGTGGACGTCCTGAGGGTGGTCCAATCCCATTCGCGTAGCCCACGATGCAGAATGTCGAGCGTTACGTAAAGGAAGGCTGCATAACTTCATTTTCGGAGTTCATCGATATACCCCAACCTTTGTCTCTTAGACGATGCCTTTGGTGAAGCCTGAAAGGACACAATCGTATAGTGTGATATCGGGGGGAACGAGATGTGAAGTCGTATAAATCATTCGTGTGCACGGTTATATAATTTGGTTCTGCATCTTTTCATATTATTTCGATGGTCATTTTTGCAAAATTACGTATGATATTTGAAATGGTAATCACTAGAGCCACCGGTTTTTCGCGAAAATATTTCCAGGTCAAGTTGTGTTCCCGAACACTAAAGACCACTGTCGTGGTTGGATCATTTGAATTGTTACACATCTCATTTGTCTGCTCGCGAGTCTGGAAGAGTCAGTATCGGAGAAACTCAATTCTGGTTCACACAAAGACGGGCGGCCAATAGCCAAAGGAAGGCTGCAAGTTTGCTTGCAGGGTGTTGAAGCCTATCCTACGTGTAAATGTTTTGCGAAAAACAGGTGGTCCCAGTAATCACCCTCAAATCTTGTCCCGGACCAAATAGGTTACGGCAAATTCCATCTTCCAGATGCTCGCCACGGGGACGGTCGTCAGCCGCGAGGGACGGCGACTCGCAGAAGCATACGGCCGTCGCTCGGAGACGGACTGCCAGCCACGAGTCGGGAAGCTGTCATGGGAAAAACGTGACGTCAGGGCGAAAGTGGCGTGAATGCAGTGAACCTCCCAGGGGGGTGTGTGTGCGGGGACAAAGGGGGCCCGGGCGCATGTCTGGGCTCGGGCATGAGGTTGCAAAAGGGGGAGGGGACAATTTGTAAAAGTGCTCGCGGAAAATGCTGGAGGAATCGACAGCCGTGTGGGAACCGATATGGCAGCGGGGTGACAGCTCGGTGCGCCGACCCCCGCGGCGAGGAACTGGTCCGTGCGCGGAGAGCGAGCGGGGTTCACGAGATGGCGGTACTGCGGCGCGTCGGTCGGCACGCACACGCACCAACCACGTGTCGCAGGAGGCTTCGGTGTAGACCATTCACGGTTAATTCCAACTTTTCTAAACCCCTGCCCAGGCCTAAGTTTTACTTCCTGGATATTCCTCCGACTCATGCAAACAAAGCCTAACCTGGTGTACCGCACATGTGCGCACTCAGTGTAAACATATTTTTCGTAAGAACTACTTCTCACTAGATATTACCAACTAACCTATCTCCTCCCTGTTTTATTCATTTTAATTATAAATTAAATATTACGGCTTATAAATAAAATATAACTAAAAATTTAATTTATCCATAAGCAATTTTTTTTTATATTAACACGAGTGTAACGTGATTGGGATACACGGCATATTCAGGAAACAACCAATCACGTCATACGTGAGGTAGTTTTTCAAAGGTTTGATAAACAAAAAATGTGAAGAAACCTCGAATAGACTATAGCTGCGTGTTGATAATAATTTCTTAGTCCACAAAAGCGAGGCAGTAATCTATAGCGTCCCGTCAAATGGTCGATGACGGTTCAATTTTCACAGCCTCCACCAGACAATAAATTTGGGGAGTGATGCACTCTCTTTTATACTCTTTAAGGCATCGGTCACACGGGACATAAAACTACTTCACTTCAAACATTGCAGATAGTTAACATTGGCTCCGAACTTGTTCCGATCGCCGTCACTTCTGGTTCAAAGTAAACAGGTTGTGTAAGTACATCGTAACAACTTCTCTTCCGTGTTGCGCTCTCATTGGCTGCTAACAAGTAGAAAGAATGTATAATCCAAACGGCTGAAATTGGCGGGAATTTCTGCATTCGTTGAAATAAATAGTAAGTCAGGTCAGAAAACTGTATTCTCTATGCTGTTACGATATAATAAGCTGACGATAGTGTCTCGAGTGTATATAGGACTGTAGAGACTATCCTGTTGCCCCATCAATCCGCGAAATACTCGGGACTCTACTCATAACTAGGGCCAATGACTTTTCGCGTAAAAATCGGAGCACACAGTAGACTTCAATACTATATATATATAAATGTATATATATATATATATATATATAAACCTCAGCGGTTATTATACTTCCATTGGCTGCTGGTGCCATGTCTGTCTTTGACCAAGCCACTCAGGACTAAATATACTTTTGGCCCTATACAAGCAAGTATTTTATTGACTGGAACAAGCCTTTATCTCGGTGTATTTCAGCATAAACACAACTATGTATTAAACTTACCAGAAATGGTTTTGAATTAATACTTTCCGGTTGGTAGCCTTCCAGATCATTAAGGATGGGCGCACTTTCTTCTGTCGCCAGTTGCAGCTCCGTCGTCTCCGCGCGCCAATGTGAACGGGGCTTCGACACCGCGGGCGCGCGGCACCGACCCCTGCGGCTTTCACGTCACATGTCTTGCAGGTTCTCTCTGCTCCGAGGCGCGCTGCCCTCAGTGATTCCAACAAATTGAGCACGTCACGTGTCACGCACACACCGTCTTCAACCCGGGACTTCTATACTTTGCCGATTTACTTTGCGCCGCGTAATTGTGCTCAATCGATTTGACCCTACTCCCTCCCCCCTTGGTGCGTCGGGAATTATCCGAACGGGCATTTTCATTTGCTGAGCTTGGTGGACACTGTTGTGGTGTGGGGATGACGGGTGTTTTTTTTTTCGAAGTGCTCCAAGTCTCTCCTGTTTTGCTGTTCCTTCACTCACTGAAAAAAGTTGTCCAAACGGTCCGTGAACGACAATTCTGTCTTTTCGGTTTGGCGATTAGCTTCGCATAGCTCCATCTTCCTCTTGTAAAACCAATACGTTTACGTAAAGCAAGTTTAAAATAAATCTACCTTTTTAGCTTTATTACACCAAAGTAACGGGTGTAATTGTAATTATTGCTACCGAAAATTATTTTCAGAACTACTAGAAATATTACACGTATCAGTAAACTAAACAAAAGCAGGTTTTATATATATATATAAGTCTCTTTCGTGGCCTCTGATTACAGAAGCATAGTTTTTAACCAATGTTGACGAGCATTGGAGGATATTGTTTCGGAAATAATGCCGATGCACAGTCGTGCACCACGGATGTTATTTCATAAGAGAGCGGATGGCATTTTGAGTGTTGTTAACATTTTGTGTGATTTCTTATATTACTTCTATTCAGTCATCTTGCCTTTTATTTCCTGTGTGTTTTTTGGTGGGGGCTTGGGTAAAGTCTAAGAAGTTGTGTAGTACGCCGTTTCCTCCGTTCTTCTGTTTCTATTGGTTTCTCGAAATCGCTTCAGGAGAATGCTGGGATGGTTCCTTAACTACAGGCCATGGATGATTCCTACATATTCCTCCATGTATGAGCAACTTGCTCCGTCTCTAATGACCTCGCTGTCGACGAGACGTTAAGCCCTTCTTACCTGCCTACCCTATAAAATACTACGTACACACCACGGCGTGTGGAGTGACGCGCTGAAGCTGCCATCCTTTGTGAACGTGGCCTCGTCGGTGAACAGGGCGTGGCATATACTGCGAAATGAGAGTCTACAGCAGTTTTTTTCTGAGAAGCTAACAACAATATTTTGTTCCTTTGTAAAGTAATCAGTTTGACGTGACGTCTGAACTCTGCCGGTGACCGGGATTCTGACGCTAATCTTGATGGACTCACCATATTTTCATATGGTTCATATCCATGATATGCGCAGTAACCCTTGTGGTAATGGAGAGATGGTACTCATGAAGATGGAACACCTCTTCTTCAAGCCTTGCAGTACGAACTTCTTCGGAACCTTGAAGTTCTGTGTGTCACACAAACCCCGCTCCGCTGTCGAGAATGCAATGTGTGAGCTGGTTTTGAATCCAGTCGGAAATTACTGTTCCTACATTCGCTGAGCTTCCCGTCCGTTCTCGTGGGCTTCCCCGTAAATGAGCAGCATATCCGTGTACTCATTTGTGCATCGATTTGCCATGATACCGCTGCACTTGCCGCTGTTTACATCTAACACGTTACTACTGACAACACAGAATGCATGTACCCAGGCTTGATTCGGGTAAACCTGCAGGTTGCAGACAATTTGCCTTGGCCATTAAAGACTCGCTTCTACAGTACGTCGACAGTCAGGGGTGTCCGAAGTACTTTTCTTCTTAGGTTCGGTGCACATTATCTTTTTTGGTGGTGTCACTATTTACTGTTTTTTCCGCGGACAGCTGGATATTGTTTTGGACAACTATACCGAATGATTCAAAACAACACCGACAACGCTTAGTATGTTGTGCACGATGGCAAACCTATAATTTTTCAAAAGGGGACCCACGTCCCGAAAATCATGGTTATGACACTGTAGGGCCTGTTACATGGCCCCCACGATCACAAGATACGACACTTCTAGACTATTTTTTGGAGTTCTATGAAGGGTGTTGTGTTTGAGACTCCTGTACCATCAGAGGAGGACCTTATTGCACGAATCCATGCAGTGACTGAGCTACCGTGCACACAACCATGTGTGCGTCGATGTCTGCACCACCGATGTAGGCTCTGTAATTAAGTAGGTTGTAGAAAATTCCAAAAAACCCCTTTTGTAATTTACTGTACTATATGATGCTCTTGTTGGGATGGTGGTCGTTTCGTGACACAATGCTGAAAGTACACCCTTCACCATATCCGAATCGTTCTCAAACTTCGACGTCCCACAACGCCAAAACCATGCTTTTCAAGTCACGGGTTCCCTCTTGAAAAACGATCGGTTTGCCGTCCAGCACAACATACTAAGCGCTGTCGGTGTTATTTTTAACCATCCGGTAGATATATATCATTACATTGGAGCGGACTTAAATTCCTTTACCGCTCATATTCAGTTATCAGCAACTAAAAACAGGCTCTGCCACTCTCAATACGCATTTTCAGCCATACGTTTGTTTACTAGATGTTATCACTTTGAACCACCGAACTCCTTCTGGTCTCTGTAATATCACGGGGCCGCGGTGGCGTAGTGGTTAGACAACTCACCTCCGATCAAGGCGAACCGGGTTGGGTTCCCGGTGGGATCGCTCCCAGATTTTCACACGTGGAAATCGTGCCGGACGATGCCACTGGTCGGCGGGTTTTCTCGGGGATCTCCTGTTTACCCTATCCTTGCATTCCGGCGCTGCTGCATACTCACCTCGCTTCACCCTCATTGACTCTCAAGACTTTGAAGTTAAGAGCCACCCAAATTTCTCCACTCCGCTCTGTAACATAATTTATATTACATGCTCTATAAAGACGTATAGAGTTAACATATGTTGCTTTTTGAAATTAATATAAAACCTATTTTGCATTTATAAAACGTTTGTTGCCTTGATATTTTTTTGCCGTTTATTGTGACATACTGCAGTGCCAAATAAATATATATATATATATATATATTTAATAATATGACAGTGTTGTTAACTATCTTATTACGTTTTAACATCGGGTGAGAAAGATGCAACAGCATCAAAGCTATTACATATAAGGCGTGCAATCCATTCACGGTTACTTCCAACTTTTCTGAAGCCCTGCTAAAGTTCTACTTCCAGGATATTCCTCTAGCTCGTGCAAACAAAGCTCAACCAAGTCTAGACAATTACAACGAAGGGACAGCACACCACATTCGTGCGCACTCATTGTAATAATATTTTGCATAAGAACTATTTCTTACTAGGCATTACCGGTGCACCTTTTTAATTATGTTTTTATTGATATTAATTATAAATTAAGTGATATAATTTATTTATAAAATATAAGTAAAGGTTCAATTTAACCAAAAATAAGGTACTTTTATGTTAACACGACTATTAAACGATTGCGATACTTGTTATATTTAGGAAACAGCTAAGCACGTCATACTTGAAGTGAGTTTTCAAATATTTTATTCGAAAAGTGCGAAGAAATTGCGAATAGACTTAATGTACATAGGAGATCACTGTACGCGCCGTAGCCGACAGCGTAAGTGTCTAAAGAATATTTGTAATGTATGCGACTGGCTGCTGAGGTAGGAAGCATTTTCATCCAGCTGCCGTCGTATTTTCTCTGTCGAAGGCATGCCCCGATCCTTGAGGGTTCCCAGAACGTCGATGAAGACGTGAGCAGGTCACATGTGGGTTCGCGTTTTTTTTTTTGTCGCGGGGTTCCTTATTATTCTGGCTCTCCCTTTCTCTCTCTCTCTCTCTCTCTCTTTCTTCCTCTCTCCCTTGTTTCCCGTACCGGCTGTTTTAATCTCTGCTAGCTCACCACAGGAGGCGAAAGTGAACATTGCCTTCTGTCCTCGAAAAGGAACCCCTGTTGCCCAGCGCACAAAACGTCCTGCACAAAGAAAAAAAAAAGAAGGCTGCGAAATTTACTCTCTTTCATTGAACTAAGCCGTAAGAAAAATTGCATGTAAATACGGAAACGGATCGGTACAAACACATCAAAATGGAAAAAATTGTCGGTGAATTATAATCATGGCGACTTAAAAACTGTATATCATGTTAAATCGTGTTACTTGAAGGAGTGTCTCATCAGAATTTCGTTCCATTTCGTACCGTTGCTTTTCGTTTTACTTGGGTGGGTGACGACGCAAACTCATTCAGCAACTAAACGTGACTATTAGTAATGTTATGCAGCAATCGGCAAAACGCCAAGAAAATAATTTGCAACTGTCGACCAGATGCGGAAATGCGAATTAGCAGTCGCGGGCATAGCTATCGTACATTAGGTCTGATATTAAGGCATGGCGATATGAAACCTAATTCGCCGCCAACGTTATTTGAAATACTCCAAACTGTGTTTACGTAAACATGTACGCAATCACGGTGGAGGGGATTGTTTTGTTAACGGTTTATTTCGAAGGTGTTTACTTGACCGTGAAGCAGCATACTTTACGTAACGCAGAATTGTGGTGTACTGTATCGTAGTTCTTCACCGCTTCATATTTACTTAGCATAGTTAACGGTTAATTGACACTTTGGTACCAACCTCTGAAAATTATTCTCTGCCCGTAACTGCAAATTTTTTATAACGTTCAATGACTAATATGTCTACAAAAATACAAATATGTTGACAGCAAGTCAAGCATTACTTAAGTTGGTTCCAAATTAAATCAGTTTACTTTTATTTTGTACACGTAAGAGTAAGATTTCGCTCGGGTGTAACATAATTAAGTTCATAAAAATTACTCAGCGTAACTTGTCCGAAGCACGGAAACTGCATCTGGTCGATATAAACTTGTAACACATGTTAGGGAGATTGAAAATGGACTTGACGAAGTTGTTCAAGTCCGTTTCTTGTAGACTTTTTTTTGTTGTGGGGGGGGGGATGTTAATTTGAGCAGGCATGAATAATGGATGCAGTGTTAAAAATGTTCCTACGTTCTTGTAATTTGTTACGGAAATGTACAGTTCATGTACGGAAACGCAGTTCGTAATAACTTAGAAACGGAACTGACCTCTGTACAGAAACTATGCGTATACCCAGCAGCTTGAAGTGTCGAAAACGTAGACTGCGTGTACCTCAGACAAACTTATTCCCGTCTACCCAAACAACTGCTTCGTGACGATGTGAAATTCCTCGTTTTGTTCCTCATGGACGACACTAATTTATGCCATATTTACGACGATCACGTAAATAAATACATGACATTTGAAGAATTCAAAGATATGTGTTCTTTGTGCTGGAAAAACAAGTTCGGTACATTGGTAATCGCAAAGGACTGCTCACTACATAAAGGCAGGTACAGGCGGCGTTGGTTCGATCAGTTTATCATACAAATGCATTTCCAAATTTGGCAGAATCGATCGTCACAATGTCCTTAGTGTTGGCAAAATCGCTTCACCGCTGCACTCATCGAAGAACTAGCGGAGACGGGCTTCATTTCGAAATGAGCAAGTATTCAGTTGCTGACGAATTCCACAAATACGCTAGGATAAATTACCCATGCAGAAAATACATCATGAAAGGGCTGGACGATACTTTCCAATCTGACCTAATCGAAATGCAAAACTTTGCTCGCGTGAATAAAGGCCACCGCTACATTTTGTTCATAATCGATACTTTTTCCAAGNAAATTTGGCAGAATCGATCGTCACAATGTCCTTAGTGTTGGCAAAATCGCTTCACCGCTGCACTCATCGAAGAACTCGCGGAGACGGGCTTCATTTCGAAATGAGCAAGTATTCAGTTGCTGACGAATTCCACAAATACGCTAGGATAAATTACCCATGCAGAAAATACATCATGAAAGGGCTGGACGATACTTTCCAATCTGACCTGATCGAAATGCAAAACTTTGCTCGCGTGAATAAAGGCCACCGCTACATTTTGTTCATAATCGATACTTTTTCCAAGTATACCTAGGTCAGGCTGCTCAAGTCGAAGAATGCGTGTGACGTCACGAAAGCCGTGGCGGATGTGTTGCGCAAAAGACGCTTACCGAAAAATCTCCACACCGACTATGGTAAAGAATATTTTAATGCAACTTTTAGTACACTGATGAAAAAGTATGGCATAAATTATTATTTAAAATACTCTGGGCTCAAGGCCAGCACCGCCGAGCGTTTTCACAGGACGCTCAAAGCTAAACTGTGGAGACATTTCACGACAAACGTAAAATACAAGTAGTTGGATATACTCCTAAAATTCTTTCGCGAGTACAATTCTACCGTACATTCTACCACTCGCATGAATCCCGAAGACGTGAAAAACGACTCCCTGGTTCGGACCGTGTATGCTATTCCGAAGAGGAGGGACCCATCCAAGACTTAAGCCAAGATCGGTGACTTGATGCGGATTTAAAAGAAAAAGGAGAATTTTCCACAAAGGCTTCCGTCAGAACTAGTCTGCAGAGTGGTACAAGGTGGTGCGCATACGACACTCGTACCCACGCATTTATTACCCCGAGGACCCACGCAGCGAACCCATAATTTACGTATGTTACACCTAAGAGATCTGACTTACACAGTTTCCAGACGTATATTTGGTGGAGAAGGTGCTGAAACGATGTCATGGTCGCGTGTACGTGCGGTTGTTGGGACACTCCAAACGCGATGAGTCCTGGATAGCCGAGAACGACATTTTGGCATAAAAACCCTGCTAAAAGTTTAATTTAATGTAAATACATAATTTTTAATATAATAAATTTTCACATGTTTGCTGAGAAGCTCGTTCTTTCATATCTGTCCCTGTTGTCCACCCAATGCCTGCGGGCTTTTATGCATGCAAGCATGGGTGCGAGATTAATTCTCTAAATGTTTGAAGTTGGAGTAAAACTATGAAGCATTTCATACATATAGGTATATATTCTTAACATGGTGAATGCATGTTTTTTTGTGTACACTAACGAAAACATTATTATTATTATTATTTTACTGTATGTTGTTTCACTTTTGATGTGATCGACATAATAAATATTTATTCTATACTTTATGTTTCGCACGCAAAATATTGCAAGCTTTGTTAACTAACACGAAGCTTAAAAGACGTATTCGTGGATTCTTTTTGCAACTTATTACAGTTTTACATGATAAATCAATATGCAGTCGCTCTCTGTTGGAATAATAAAAATGTATTCTAGAATTCATATTTCACGTGCGAAATATTTCAACCCTTGTTAGCTAGAGTGAAGCCGCCGCTGTAGGCGACCGAGCTGCCCGCCTCCATTCCCAGGCTGCCCAGCCGGCCGCTGCGTGTTCAGCAGGAAGGGCACAGTCCAACTCACGGCTGCCAACTCGTGAACAATGCATTCGATGCCAACCTTAACTCCGGCCGTCTCTGCAGCCGCTACACGGCACGTCTAGAGATAATTTTAGAGGCGGTCTTAATTTGCAACGTCCTTTACCTCTAATCCTTAATTTATTTAAATAAACAATTACGTTCATCAACAAACAATATATAATACATTAGTTTAGTGATGGCTCTAGAGTCTCATTGAAGATTTTAATTTTTTGTTTTTTTAAATTATAACAAAACTGATACCTACTAAATGTATTTTTTTTATTTATCAACAGTGTTTTTAACTTACATAAGCAGGATGTAACTCGAGAGAAAAAAAATGTTTTTTTAAACACATTTATTTATGCACATATCACAAAATTCTTCTTCTTCTTGATAGTAAAAGCAATATTTTTTTTAATGAGTTTCTTCTCTGAGTGATGTATGACATCACACACATGTAATATATTTTTTTAATGTGCCATGGGTTCATCACAGTCGTTTTTAAATGTACCACAGGTCATCGTAACTCCACAATCATAGGGCTTCGGCGTTGCACGGAGCACAACAATATCTTTGATTTTTGCACTCGTGAAGTCTTGTGGCATACGTCTCGACGAGCTGTCGAGACAGCGGGCAGCAGCAGTGATTGTGAAGGTCTACAAAGTTCGTTCCGATGGGGCACGCATTGCGAATCGTCGACTCTTGGTGTCTTCTAATCACATACACAGGGTAATGCGGAATTACGGCAGAGTCCAGCATTGCCGGAATTTCCTCGTATGGAATATTTACCTCGTCCCACCTTAGTCCGTGAGTTTCTGTAGGCGATAGGCCTGTTGCGTGATGCTTCCATGGACACGCCAGTAAAAAAGTGAAAACGTTGGTTTTTCTCGTCTTCGTCACTGTACGAGATGGCAATCTCCTTGATGGCGTACGAGTCCAACGAGCAAAAACCTTGAATGTAGCAAAATATTTCATATAATTTTTGTTATATAAAAAAATTTTAAGTTACCATGCACACAACTAGTTTCAAAAAATTTTTACAAAATTATTTTAAAATTCATTGAGGTCTATACACATCGGTCACCTGTTTTCTGGGTTAGTTTCCTCTCCGGGTAGTGCTTGNTATTTTAAAATTCATTGAGGTCTATACACATCGGTCACCTGTTTTCTGGGTTAGTTTCCTCTCCGGGTAGTGCTTGCCAGCAAATTTCTTGAAGGGGAGCATCTTCCTCGAAAACAGCTTGCAAGTAGATAACTTGCACGGGGTCGTCGTCTTCTACGGGGAGGTCGTTTGCAACGGGGACATCGTCTTCAACAGGGACGTCGTCGTCTTCCACGAGCGCAGATGTCGCGAGGGCAGCTCGGCGGGCGTTGCACTAACCTCTGCGATGCGATATGTTGGGAACCGAGGTGGTGCAGCCCTCGAAACACTCCTTGCATGGGAGGAAGTCCCGTATGTCTTCGTCCTGCTGCGGGTAGGCCGGCAAATACTTGAATACGGTCGAAATTTCGTAAGGTGTGTAGACCAGGATAGATTATTTCGGAAGGTACAGTAACTTGTCCTGTTTGTCCAAGACTCTGAGTTAGCGTACCCTTCCAAATGCCAAAATGGCCGAAATAATTTTATGGCCCCTCAGACAACACGTGTACATTTCAGGGGTGGGTTAGAGGCCTCCCGACTAATTGTTCGAACGAAGGTGAATAATTGGTGGAGGGGTAACGGGTGGGNTTCAGGGGTGGGTTAGAGGCCTCCCGACTAATTGTTCGAACGAAGGTGAATAATTGGTGGAGGGGTAACGGGTGGGGCCATTAGCCAATATAGAAACAGGGGTAAAGTTCGAACGAACGTCTTTAATTGGCCGAACGTAGGTTTCCGAAAACTCACGAGAAATCAGCCAATGAGAAACGTTGGCGGTGCAATTAAATATATTGGAAAGGGGTGGGGCAATTAGCCAATGAGAAACATAGGAGGAGCAATTAAATATAGCGGAAAGGGGAGGAGGGGAACGGAATAATTGGTCGAACGAAGGTTTCCGAAAACACCCGAGTAATTAGCCAATGAGAAACATTGGTGAAGCAATTAAATATATTGGAAGGGAGGACTAGAGGGTGTCAGTCGTCTTCTGGGCCCTGTACTGGGGACAGCACCAGTATTATAAAACAATTGACAAACAATAAAACTAAGATGGTGGTCGAACAGAGGTAAAAGACAAACTCCAGTAATGTATAAACAAATGACAAACGAAATAACAAGATGGCGGACGGTGGCTGTGATGGCCTATTAAGATGGTGGACTGTACCTACCAAGTTGGTGGAATGAGTATGGCCCGGGGGAGTCTTTGGAAATTTAAGTTTTTTNTAAGATGGTGGACTGTACCTACCAAGTTGGTGGAATGAGTATGGCCCGGGGGAGTCTTTGGAAATTTAAGTTTTTTTTAATTAATTGTAAATAAATTTTTTTATAATTTTTAAATATATTTAAATGTAATTTTTCTTGTAATTTTTTATATATTTTTTTGGGTTTTTGGGGTAAAAGTTCAAAGTTTAAGGTCACGTGAATCCAAGATGGCGGCCGTTCGGCGCCTAGCTCCTACACCAGACGCCAATGCCCCAGACTCATAATCATACTACTAGCTTCTTNTATGGCGGCCGTTCGGCGCCTAGCTCCTACACCAGACGCCAATGCCCCAGACTCATAATCATACTACTAGCTTCTTTGTTTAATAATCCTTCACTGATGAATGACACCCGTATAACTGACCACGGTTTTTCAGCGTATGGACATTATCTAACACTACCAAAATAACAGGGCCTATTAAACATTATGTGAGGCCGAGTGCAACTAATTTCTACGCCTGTTATTTTTTCGCCTGATTTTATTTAATAGAATATTTTCATTAAAATTTGATTTACAGGTAAATTTACGGAAAATGTTTAATATGCGCCAACCTCTCGTTACACCCTTCCTCTCTCGAATACTAAGACGCTATTTTGTGACTATTTATATAGTCCGTTCATAGTTGCCTCCAACATTTCTGAAGCCACGATAAAGTACTTCTTCAAAGATTTCCCGCACCTCAATCTCTCGCCTACCTGGAGCTTTTTTCTGCGTTTGAGACCGAGAAGCACGGGAGCGATAAGGACGACGCTGACACGCGCATCAAGTGCGCCATCGTCACTAAGTGCAAAGCTCGGAACTGGCGTGCAGTGTTCTGGTCGCACTGCGTGTGCCTAATGGGACTTGCAGTGGTGATTCTATTATTTTATTGGTGGAAAAGCTGTATGAAGGTTCAATGCAGGGCGCTTGAATAGTTTTTAATGGTTCTGAAGCGTATATTTTGAGCTACAGCGCTTTGAGAAAGCCGTTTTTTNGCAGGGCGCTTGAATAGTTTTTAATGGTTCTGAAGCGTATATTTTGAGCTACAGCGCTTTGAGAAAGCCGTTTTTTAGCCGTTTTGGAGTACTCTGAAATGGCGTTTCTAACGTGCGTGACATGTGAAAGTACTCAAGAGCCCACGTCTGAAGTGTGTGTGTAATTTTAGTAGAACAGCGCTTTGGACTCATTTCCAATAGTTGCGTGGGAAAACGTGTATTTCAAGCACTCTACAACGCAGTTCAAGCGCCGGGTAGACGGGAGTCTTAACCAAGCCTAGAAAATTACACCANGTATTTCAAGCACTCTACAACGCAGTTCAAGCGCCGGGTAGACGGGAGTCTTAACCAAGCCTAGAAAATTACACCAAAGAGAGAACGCACTGCATTCGTGCGCACTCAGTTTAATAATATCTTGCGTTATATCTATTTATTAACAAGGCATCACCAGCACACACATTTTCCCTCTATATTTATTCATGTTAATAACAAATGGAATATTATAATTTATACATAGAATGTAAGTAAAAGTCCAATTTAATTTAAAATAAGGTACTCATATGCTAACAATATAAAACGCTTGTGATACACGGGATATTAGGNACAGAGAGAACGCACTGCATTCGTGCGCACTCAGTTTAATAATATCTTGCGTTATATCTATTTATTAACAAGGCATCACCAGCACACACATTTCCCCTCTATATTTATTCATGTTAATAACAAATGGAATATTATAATTTATACATAAAATGTAAGTAAAAGTCCAATTTAATTTAAAATAAGGTACTCATATGCTAACAATATAAAACGCTTGTGATACACGGGATATTAGGAAATAATAAAACACTGTATAGTGATTTTTAAAGGATTTAATTCAAATAGTGTGTATATATGCACATACATATACAAAACACATACATGTGTATGTGTGCATAGACACACATACACACTATTTATGTTGAACGTGACGCATCGTCGGAGGTACGAGCAAGCCACTATGAAGTTGACACGCCGGCTTCTAAATCGACCATCAACATAGCCCGTGAAATGAGAGCCCGGTGCGCAATTTAGAGTTGAGAGATAATAGAGATGCGTGGTGCCGTGAAGGGGATTATAGTTAGTCCCGCCGGTGATGCCACATCATGTCAGCGACCAGCCTCAATATCGTCCTGTGTGAAGTTCCCATTATGAACGGGAGAGGAGGGTCTGTATAGAGCCGGCCGGCTCCATGGAGCACGCACACAGTATGGGCCGCGCGACGCGTGTTATATTGCTTGCTCGCCACGTGAGATCCGCCGATAAGAAATCTCATTATTTCTGGCCTCACCCTCAAAACCCCGCCCCCCTCCGGCCTAACTGGTCGTCCCCTGCTTTTCAACCAAAGTCCGCCCGCCGATAACATCGTGTCGGCTCCAACAATGACCAACCAACCCTCTGTGTACGCATAGGGCGCGCCGACGCGTAGTTCGCCACGACGCCGCTAGGCAGCGCTCTTTCGCCCGCCGCATCGCAGTTTTGTCGAGCGTACGATTATTCTCTACTACGCGCTAGTATTCCGGCTGTGTGTACGATAAAACGTCGGTTAGGACCAGTCTCCGTGTCGCAACATTGAACGGTTTTTCTGACAATACGACTATCATACACGACGTGTAGAGGATTTGAGGTTAGAAGGCTGTTTTGTAAAGAAGTGCTTTGAGGTGCTCGCATGATTCCTCTAGCCAATATCGAATGCAATTAGATAAAATTCGAATTGGTATAAGTATTTTATTCATTTTAAATGCTTGTATTTTGAAAATTAAGATATAAACAAACATGTTCATCGCAGATGACCACGTGACTTTGACAGTTGTGTGGATATGGGGTAGGTTCAGTCTTGGGTATAAGCGCAGAAGACTCTACAGGATGCACTGGAGATTCGGGGGGTGGGGGGGGGGCCCCATAATGACACTCCCCCCCCCCCTCAGAGTTATGTGCAAACATTACTCTGTTTAAGCCAGCGCCAAATAAAAGAAAGATGTCCTGCCCCCTCTACTAGTATTTTCTCCGCCCACTAATAAAGAGTATGGTTTCCACCTATCTGTCTCCTGTAACATTTTCTGTTAATGCATGCAACAATTTTTAATTATTTCCTGTTGAAACGGCTTTTACGGTGTCCATGCCGGTTTTTCCCTTTCTCTTCTTAGTATGGTAGTTTAGCTATAAGTACACTTAGGGAGGTTGTCATGGCCGAATTGTGGCCATGGCACTCCAATCCCTCGCTGCCGCGATGCATGTCTCCTTGCACGATTTCCTTCCCTTGTAGGCATATGGGGCTTACCCCTGAGACGCACTTAGCTCCCGTTCCTACCGCGGGCACACATAACACTTAGTTTCAGAGTAGGTTAAAAAAAAATCTAATCAGTTTACCTTATATTTAGTCTATGGTCAACACACGCTTCTATCCGATAAATCTAGCTTTGCCACAGATAAACCTAAAATATTTGGTTTTTCATGCCGTACCCTGAATGCAGGACTACCGTGACTCAAAAATGTCTTATACACGATAAATATAAATAGAAGAATTGTGACTTTTTAATTATTTTTTTATCAGTTCTATGTCAGCAGGGGAATTTGTAGTATTAAAACTGTATTAAAGTGTAACAGAACAGTGCGCCGTCGAATATTTTTAAAACAAAGGTATGCGTAAAATATGAAATGTAAAATCGTACATATTAAATCTGTTTTCGGAAGTAAAACACTAATTTATCCACCGTGCGTCCAGTAAAATTAAGTAGAATATAGTGACAGTATTTCACTGTCTAGTCACACATACGTTGCTCCTTTCAGCACAAATATTGCAAAAACTCGAATTTACGATTTACGATACTCTAACATTCAAGGTGCGATGTGCTCACGGTGTAGACCTGCTCAGTTGTTGTGCTGTAATCGCTATTTGACTAGGGCTGATATGTAGATATTATCTACCTAACTCAGGGTCAATATATGTGGTTTCGGAAAAACTGCTAGTTTCATACACTGAAGAGCCAAACAAACTGGTACACCTACCTAATATCGTGTAAGGCCCCCCGAGCACGCAGAAGTGCCGCAAGACGACGTGGCATGAACTCTACTAATGTCTGAAAATATGCAGGAGGCAATTCACACCATGAATCCTGCAGCGCAGTCCACAAATCCAATCTCCGCCAATTTGAGAAAGGGTTGCACGTCAGTCACGTTTAATGATTCTCGTCAGTCGTCATTTGTCCCGTTCTTTCGCGATCTTTTTCCGGCCGCAGCGATGACTAAGATGTAATATTTTACCGGATTCCCGATATTCACGGCACACTCGTGAAATGGTCGTACGCAAAAATCCAAATGTTATCGCTACCTCGGAGATGCTATGTCCCATCTCTCGTGCGCCAACTGTAACACCACGTTCAAACTCACATAAATCTTGATAACCTGCCTTTGTAGTAGCAGTAACCGATCTAGCTGCTGACCGCATCGTGTTACTCTGATTGGTTCCATACCTCTGTTATTTTCATACGCACGCCTATACCAGTTTTTTTGGCTCTTCAGTGTAATTCCTGTATTATACAATGCGCAATGATCCATAGTTATTTTCTCCTTACAAGCAATTGTTTAGTTTGTAACCGGAAATAGGAAAATGTATTGTACGTTCAATCGGTGCAGCGTGCGAGGATTTCGTTCTCGTGTACGATAATTCTAACAAGCTGGTACGGGCATTGCACACGACAAGCACTGGCATTCAGCAGCACATACAGACATGAATACGGAAACTGAAACACGACAATTTCAATTATTGATTCCTGCCAACATGTGCAGAAACAGCACAAGTATCCCAACGGTTCCGAACGTGAATGAAAATGGGGCACCGACCGAAAATCTCTTTGAAACATGTCCACCTGAGTAATGGCGGGAAAAATATTTAAACACGAATGGTATGTATAGAAGTTTTAAGCCTCTAGTTAAATTCGGGTGTTAAAAATATCTAGGGCGAATATAATTTTCGCGGTATCAGTTATTTTTTCTACCTTTTAAATAAGGGTACTTCATACACTGAAGAGCCAAAAAAAAACTGGTACACCTGCCTAATATCGTGTAGGGCCCCCGCGAGCACGCAGAAGTGCCACAAGAAGACGTGGCATCGACTCGACTAACGTCTGAAGGTATGCAGGAGGCATTGAAATCTACCCCAATTTGAGAAAGGGTTGCACGTCTGTCACGTTTAATGATTCTCGTCAGTCGTCGTTTGTCTCGTTCTTTCACGATCTTTTTCCGGCAGCAGCGATGTCGAAGATTTGAGGTTTTACCGGATTCCCGATATTCACAGTACACTCGTGAAATGGTAGTGCGCGAAAATCGACATTTTATCGCTACCTCGGAGATGCCATGTCCCATCTCTTGTGCACCGACTATAACACCACGTTCAAACTCACTTAAATCTTGATAACCTGCCATTGTAGCAGGAGTAACCTATCTAGCAACTTTGTCAGACGCTTGTTGTCTTATATAGGCACTGCCGACCGCATCACGTTACTCTTATTGGTTCCATACCTCTGTTATTTGTACACGCACGTCTATACCAGTTTTTTTAGCTCTCCAGTGTATATTTTTCCTTTAACACACCACGTTTACTCTGACACTGTTTCCGTAGCGTCCGTAAGTTATTAAGAGTGCTAAGGCGTGTTCGCATGTGCAAATTTTACTCTCTCTCTCTCTCTCTCGCTTAGAGTGCTGGTTACTTCGTGTGTGAGGAAACGTTGAAGTTGAAGCAAGCCCAACGCAAACCCACCGGGCTTTCGGTACGTACCTGTGTGCTTAGCCCTTTACTCAACTTCCTTTCCTTTCCCAGTCCATCCCTACAACCCTCAGCTCCGTCTTTGAAGTTGCAACGAGCCGAAAGTATGGAGAAGCCGGGGTAGGCCGGAGGGGAGGGGGCCGTAAGGGATAAACTCCTTCCCCGCTACAGTTTAATACGAGGAGGACGAGGCATCTCGGGTGATCGTCCGGAGGGGGTTCGAGCTGCTGAAACTTCGCCTGCTGTCTGCGTGGCGGCCGCGTAATTTTCTTTGAGACATTCTGATGGAGAAGGCATCTTCCAAGAAACCGTGCCCGCTGTGAGTTCAAACCTTTGACCTGTAGTCGGAACTACAGTTTCCACGCTTGCCGAAGTGTTATTACGTGGTGTTGGAGGGCGTCGGAAGAGTGAGCATAAGATACAAGCTCAGATTCGGGTTTTGCGTTTCGTGGTTTGTTCTTTGGGAAGTTTATAAAAGACGGGGCGTCATTATTTAGGGCTCCGAACCAAGTAATCACTGTCTTGGTGTTCAGAAATACTTTTATTTCGCCGGCGCTTGAGTTCGCCTCCCCGCCATGGGGCCGCAGTGGCTGAGCGGTTAGCCTGTTCGCCTTCCCACCTTGGCAAACCGGGTTCAATTCTTTGGCTGGGTCACTGGATTTTCGCATGTGGGAATCGTGCCAGACGATCCCACCGGTCGGTGGGTTTTCTAGGAGATTTCCCGTTTCCCCCGCCCTTTAATTCCGGCGCTCCTCCATAGTCAGCTCAATCACCCTCACCGGTTCTCAAGACCTCGCTGTTAAGAGCCCCCCCCCCTTCCCCCAAAATCTTCACTAACTCACGCCTTCTTGCCATGAGGACAAGACTCTTTAGTGATCTCGATCACCGAGGAACCAAGACAGTTTGTGAAAGAGAAAGTGTGTTTGTGTGAATGTGTCAGAGAGAGACAGAGAGAAAGAGAGAGAGAAGCAATTGAAAGATGATGGGGGAGAGAAGCATTTCTGTCAAATTGCCTCGCCGTAAGAGTAAACATCGTGCTTCCCTTGTGGGCTACGAGTTCTAAGTATGGTTAAAACTGCTGAAAATCAATTGAATCCAACTGCGAATAATTAAATTTTTCCATATTTTTCCAGGGTATCCAACTCCAAGCCGAACCCAGGTTGTCGTTAATAATTTCAACAAAAATGAAGATGATATATGGGAAATTTTCAACAGATGTATAATTAGTTTCGTGTTAAAATGTGATGACACCATAACAAGTTTTTATGATGTGCTTATACAGAAGTCATGATAAATCTCTCAAAGAAAATTGGACCAATCATGCGCCGGCGGGAAACAGCACACCAAATACCACACTTTTCTGTATGGAGAGGTTCTTGATGCACCGGGTGGGGGTTTTTCACTGGCCCAAAGACAAGAGTTTTGAGAATTTACGTAACCTGAAAAGTGAAACCAACATTCGTCCGGAAAAAATAAATAATCCAGAATAATGGGATTTTCTTGTATGAGTGACTGCAACTAGCAACAGTTTGCCTCGCGTTTGACTTTGTTACGATCATTGGGTTCGTGAACGACGGAGATACGGTAATCATGGAGCTTGACCTTATTTTTGTTGCACGTTTATAATTGCTTTTTGACAATCCAGTTTCCTGAGAAAGTCGTCACAGTCACTTCTTTTGGAGAGACCAGTAGTCGGAGCGGTACATCCTCGACAGTTTCCTGAGAAAGTCGTCACAGTCACTTCTTTTGGAGAGACCAGTAGTCGGAGCGGTACATCCTCGACAGTTTCCTGAGATATCTTTGGGCAACGCCCTTCATTCGTGTCCAACAAAGTCTCCTTGGTTTCAAGATTCTTCATCAGGGCCCAAATGGCGGACTTACTCAGTGCATGTCTGCCTCCAAACTTTTCCCGGAACATCTGCTGACACGTCTTTATCGAGCCTGTTTTACAGTATGACCGAACAAGGAAGACGCGCTGCTCCACAGTATACAGTGACATTTATCACCCATTTTCTTACCAATTACACTTACACTGTCACCACGCGCAATTAAACGCCCACTCCCGGCTACGTTGTCACAACAACCCAGCTTCCTGCCGATGCACGCACCACAGCGGACTGACTAGCGACACCCTAGTGGCCACGAGGCAAAACACGAGGCAAANGCTTCCTGCCGATGCACGCACCACAGCGGACTGACTAGCGACACCCTAGTGGCCACGAGGCAAAACACGAGGCAAAACGAGCACATCACGTCACAATCCCAAACGTAATGACACATTCCCGCGCGTTTTTCACGACCCTATTTGGTTGCAAACATCTTCATTGTGGAGAGCCGAGTTCAGTGTTGTTTGGACGCGGATGTCTTCGCATTTCACACAAAATAAAGAAGTGTTATTGAAAATTTTCGTTACAGTATTTCTTTATGGTTAACATTATTAACGAAAACCTGGGTTGGGCTTGGAGTGGTGCATCCTGNAATTTTCGTTACAGTATTTCTTTATGGTTAACATTATTAACGAAAACCTGGGTTGGGCTTGGAGTGGTGCATCCTGTAGTTTAAATTAACAATTATAATTTAATGCTTGCGCAATTGCAGACCTACTGTTCGTCACAGAAAACCAGACCATGGCATGGAAAGATATACTGAAAACAAGACAACATTAGCTGTCGTCAACGGATATCATTTTTTNAAGATATACTGAAAACAAGACAACATTAGCTGTCGTCAACGGATATCATTTTTTAAAAAAATCATACAAAATCTCACTAGGAATTTAGTAAAAATTTAACTGCTAGAATGAGAAAACAATTGACAGAACGACTAACAAAACGGATGTAAAACTATTTACGTGGGAAAAAAACCTTAGGACAATGCAGAAGTACACAATTGTGACGAAATAACTCTACTATGACGAATGTGCACAATAATAATTTTCCACTCAAATACTCGTCTCCATTGTATTTATCATTGAAAGGACTCGCAGTTTTATTGTAGATATTTTCAACTTCTTGGCTTTAATCAGGGAGGCTAACCATGGGTTGAACTTAAAATTAAATACAACATACACTCAAGTCTTGTCAGGGATTCGAACGCGTGATCGAGTGGTTCTTCGGTAAAGCAATGCATTAACTTAATTAATTAAGAACCTGTCAAAGCCTTTCAGACATTTTTAATCAAATCTTTGAAAAATTATCCCATATATACCGTGTTTGGTTGTTTCCTAAAGATCTTATGTACAGCAAGAGTTGTATATGTCTTTTAAAATAATAAAATCTTATTTTTCGTTAAATTTAACTTTACTGTATATTATAATATCACATTAATAATCAACATGAATAAAATAGGGAGAAAATAAGTGTGTTGGTAATGCCTAGTAAGAAATAGTTCTCATATAAAATATTGTTAAACTGAGTGCGGACAAATGTGGTCAATTGTCCTTTTGGTGTAATTTTATAGACTTGTGAAGTTTTGTATGCATGAGGCGGGGAATGAAACCCGAAAGTAGAACTTTAGCAGCGCTTCAGAGAACTAGGAAGTAACTATGAATGGGATATACGTTGCAACTAAGGTTGCCTAGTACACCTCATTAGTGTCACTGGAAGCCCAATGACTGTAACGTTGTCTCAACTAAAATTATTTAACAACGATTTACACAGCGATTTCACAGTAAATTCCGTCTCCCCGAATCATAGGTTACGCTTGCCAGTTCGTGGCAGGTTACCAACTGAATTTTCATGTGAGTAAATTTCGAGTGACTGAAATAGTTGATTCGCCTTTATTTTGCGAGTATCTCCAAAATATGTCGACATGTGGGATTGAACGTGGGATTTAAGTATGGAAGGCTGTCGACTAACCGCACTATGGAAGTATGAATCGCGTTAAAATTTATATTAGTAGCAGTTTCAANGAGTATGGAAGGCTGTCGACTAACCGCACTATGGAAGTATGAATCGCGTTAAAATTTATATTAGTAGCAGTTTCAAACAACATATCAGTTGAAACCATAGAATAAAGATTAGGTAGACCAATTTTCGTCTTCTGCGCATGCCTCCAATACTGACTTTCTCATCACCAGCAAAACTGTCAAAATCACGTGGTCAACGGCGCTAAACGCGTTCGTTTACAGTTTAATTTTCAAGAGACACACGCACCTTTGCATAAATAAAATACTTGGGCGAACTNGCTAAACGCGTTCGTTTACAGTTTAATTTTCAAGAGACACACGCACCTTTGCATAAATAAAATACTTGGGCGAACTGAACTGATGTTCTAGTTGCACTAAAACTATGTTAGAGGAAGTATACAAATATATCAAAACGTATTCTTGTATAAACNGAACTGATGTTCTAGTTGCACTAAAACTATGTTAGAGGAAGTATACAAATATATCAAAACGTATTCTTGTATAAACAGTAAGCTAACCTCAAATCATATCTACGTCGTTTCTGATAGTACTATTGGCAAAAAAAAACAGTCCAATGTTGGAACACGGAGAATGGCTACTGTGCGTATACCTTGCACGAGCACTCTACCCTATTTTCTTAGCAAGTTCAAACGGGCTATTTCCATAACGAGGAACTCTAGGGCGTTGATTTTATCAACATGGAATGGGGTTGTCGGGTTGCGCGGCACCGCTAATCAGAAGCCTGAGGATAGAGGTCGTAGGAGAACCGGAAACAGGCAAGGGGGTGGGGTTGGCAAAGGGGGAAGGCGTAGATCGGGTAGAGTCATGGTAAAGAGCGCGCGATATTAAATTTGTGGAATGTCTCAAGTGTTGCTAGAGGGGGGAGGGGGAGGAACCGGCAAGTTTTTTGGGCTAGGTGCACCCCGCTGGTACAGCGCGCGCCGCACCCACTCGAAAGATTCTCCCTCCCAGGCCCTTGGTTCTGGGGGGTTGGTCGTGGTAGCGAGTGGATGACGGAGGGCTGAAGGAAAAGGGAGCCGACATATTAAAAACTCATCGCTTCGGCGCGGACCAATAACGGGCGCCGAAGCAGCAGGCTTCGAAGCCGCGTGTACAAGCGCTTCACGTTGCAACTGGCCACCGCGGAACACATATTGCAATGGACAGTAGTAGAGGGATTATTGGGACTTGGACACATCGGGACCTGGGACCGGAGCGTCGGAGCTGTTCGTTCTCTATCATTCCGGTCGGCCGGCGGCCATCTTGGATACATGTGACCTTGACTTTGACATTTGGCCGTTACCCCGGTGACCTTTAATCGAAAAAAAATTCAAAAATTCCAAAAAAATGTATAAAATATTATATTTTTAAAATATTAAAAATTATTTACAAATTTATAAAAATTTAGATTTCTAAAAAATGGAATTTCAGGAGGTCCTCTACACCCCTCTCTAACCATATTAATTCCACCATTTTCGTAGGTGCAGTCCACCATCTTGGTAGGTGCAGCCGTCTGCCATCTTGGTCACTGCAGTCCGCCATATTGGTAGGCGTCACAGCCACCGTCCGCCATGTTAGTTTTTTTTGTTTGTAATTTGTTTACACATTACTGGAGTTTGTCTCTCACCTTCGTTCAACCACCATCTTGGTTTTTTGTTTGTCATTTGTTTTACATTGCAACCTGTGCCCGTGGAAGATGCTCCCATTCAATAAATTTACTTGCACGTGAAACCCGGCTAGAAAACCAACCCATAACACAGATGCCCCATTTGTATGGACCTCAATAAAGTTTTAAATGACTTCGTAAAAANGGCTAGAAAACCAACCCATAACACAGATGCCCCATTTGTATGGACCTCAATAAAGTTTTAAATGACTTCGTAAAAAATTTCATAAACTCGGTGTGTGCATGGGAACCAATATTTTTTTTACAACAAAAAAAAATTTAGTGAAAAAAAAAACTGTTTTGCATCATCCAATGTTTTCGCTCGTTGGACTCGTACACCATCAAGCAGATTGCCATCTCGTACAGTGGCGAAGACGAGAAAACCAAAGTATTCACTTTCTTACCGCCATGTCCAGGCAGCATCACGATACAGGCGTACCGCCTACAACCAAAGGTCAGCAGAGGGGAATATTCTGTACGAGGAAATTCCGGCAATGCTGGACTCTGCCATAATTCCCTATTACCCTCTGTATGTGGTTGGAAGACGCCAAAAGTCAGCGGTTCGCAATGCGTGCCCCATCGGAACGAACTTTGTAGACATTCACAAGCATTGTCGCTGCCCGCCTTTTCGACAGCTCGTCGAGGCGTATGCCACAAGACTTAACGAGTGCAAAAATCAGAAAGATTGCCGTGGCCCGTGCAACGTTGAAGCCCTAAGATTGTGTAATTATGATAATAAAAATTACTATAAGGAACACATTGTACGTTCAAAAAAATATATTACGTGTGTGATACCCTCCAAGACTCAGATAAGAGACACGTGTAAAAAAAGTAATTCCTCGTATTATGCAGAATAATTATAATATTTTAATATGTGTGCATAAATAAATGTGTTTAAAACAATATATTTTTTTAAATTTTATTTCGAGTTATGTCCTGCTCACGAAAGTTAAAAAAAAACACTTTTGGTAATGAAAAACTGAGAAGTATATCAGTGTTTTTATAATTTAAAGAAAAAAATATTTAACGAGACTCTAACCGTCACTTACATAACGCGCGTGT